>BCLH01000064.1:151547-173828 GCA_001602315.1 Zoysia pacifica
GCTGCCACCCGTTCGTGCTCCTCTGCCGCGGCGAGGTCGGCCTCCTGCCGACGTCGCACGCTGGGGGGGACCAAGCGGTGAGAGCCTCCTGCGGACATGGCACACCGCTAGCGGGAAAGAGTCACGGAGGTTGCTACTACACCGAGAAAAAGCCGCTGAGTCGCTGGCTGCAGGTAGAGCACAGGGACCGATGGGGGAGGGAGTCGAGCAGGGAGACCGACGCCTCCACTGGAGAGAATCACGGGTGGGGTTGGATAGATCACAGGACCATACGGCTCTGATGCCAATTGTTAGGCGCAACACTCGTATTGTGTTGGATGACACTCAGTGTTAGAGACAATTTTCTCCATGTTTCTTACTCACTAGAATGCCATAACCTTACCTGAGGTTGGGGATACATATATATAGGCTTGGTGGGCAGCCAAGCATATGCTAAGATGGTAGTCTAAGATGCTAAAGCATAAAGCTAAAAAACAAGTCTAAGATGCTAAAGCATAAAGCTGAAAAGCTAGTCTAAGATGCTAAAGCGAAAAGCTGAAAAGCTAGTCTAAGATGCTAAAGCGAAAAGCGTAAAGCACAAAACATAAAGCATAAAGTATAAAGCGCCTACATTAGACTTATTCCATCAGCTTATTACTGCTAGTACTCGCTACTAGAGGACGAACCTGTCGACGAGGGTGAGCGCGTTGCTGGTTCACTGTGCGACGGCGACCACCCTCCTCCGGACGGCATCCATGTCCCTCTCGTTGCGGCGGCTCTGCTGTGTTGGAATGTGATCACCATGCTGTGATTTCTGTACAAATAAAGGAAAATAAAGAATATTATGGCAAACATGCACCTTATGGCTAAATTCCGGGTCCTTTTGCTAAGTACCTTCATGAAAATGGCAATCACCCAGAATTCCACATCAGGTGAAGCTCAGCAAATTGGAGTAGCTGAAAGGCATAATCGCACTCTTATGGATATGGTTAGAAGCATGTTCAGTTACTCCTATTTACCGGTAAATTTATGGATGGAAGCACTTAATATAGCCGTGCATATATTAAATTGGGTTTCCAGTAAATTTGTACCTAAGACATCTTATGAATTATGGACTAGGAGAAAACCAAGTATAAGGCACTTACATGTATGAGGCTATCCTGCTAAAGCTAAAGTCTTTACTCCTAATGTTGGAAAATTAGACCCTCAGACTGTCTTTTGTCATTTTATTGGATATTTTGACAGATCGAAGGGATACCGGTTTTATTGTCCAAATAATTTTACTAAGTTTGTGGAAACACTACACGCTGTGTTCCTAGGATGATTGATCTTGAGGAGACACGGATGTATGTTCCAACCTCGGTGATCTGAGAGATCATTCCTCTTATCCCACCTTTAGTCATGCCCACAGTGGTTGCACCTCTAGTAGATATACCTTCTGTGGTTGCTCCATTTGATATGGCACCATTTGAGGCAGCACCTACGGTGGATCCCGCTGTGGTTGTTCCTCAGGCAGAGGAATCTGCTAATAATGAATTACAACAACCTCCTGCGTACAAAATGAAGAAAACACTGAGCCTCTTAGAAGATCACAGTGAGTTCAGAGACCAACCATCTCTAATGATTATGAGGTATATATGTATGAGGATGTAAATGACATAGGAAAGGAGGATATCCTATGTCATATAAGGAGGCAATAAAATGTAAGCACTCATCTATGTGACTTGATGTCATGAAGGATGAAATGAAGTATATGAGCACAAATAATGTGTGGGACTTAGTTGAAATTTCTAATGGTGCCAAAACAGTGGGCAGTAAATGAGTCTACAAAATAAAACATGACTCCAAAGGGAATATTGAGAGATTTAAGGCCAGACTTGTGGCAAAGGGCTTCACACAGAGAGTGGATTGATTTCAATGAAATATTCTGTCCTATGTCTAGCAAAGATTTCTTTAGGATAATAATGGTGCTTGTAGCACATTTTGATTTAGAATTGCATCAAATGGATGTTAAGACTGCATTCTTGAATGGTGACTTGCAAGAAAATGTATCCATGGCTCAACCTGAAGGTTTTGTTGTGGAAGGCAAGGACATATGGGATGCAAACTTAAGAAATCACTTTATGGATTAAAATAAGCCACAAGACAATGGTACTTAAAGTTTGATGAAGTAATAATGAAATTTGGCTTTAACGAAAATAAGGTGTACAATTGTATGTGTGTGAAATTTAAAGGGAATGATTTTATCATTCTAGTTCTTTATGTTGATGATACACTTTTGATCTGTAGCAATAAGGATATATTATATGAGACCAAAAGTTTTCTCTCCTCTAATTTTGATATGAAGGATCTCAGTGATGGCTCTTATGTCCGTGGGCATAGAAATCCACTGAGATCAGTCCAAAGGAGTATTAGGATTATCATAGAAGGCATATATAGACAGTGTATTTAAGAGATATAATATGCATATGTGCTTTGCCTCGCCAGCTCCTGTCGTCAAGGGTGATAAGGGACATTTCATTGTCCAAAGAATCAATATGAAACTGATCAAAAGAAGTCAATCCCTTACACTTTTGCTGTCGAAAGTATCATGTATTTATGTACATGCCCTGACTTAGCTTTTATTACCGAGATGCTTGGTAGATTTCATGTCAAATCCAGAACTGGACCATTGGAAGGCTGTTAAGAAAGTCTTACGCTATATGCAAGGCACTAAGCATTACATGCTTACATATAAGAATTCTGATGAACTTAAGGTCATGGGATATTCTGATGCAGACTTTGCGGGATGTATGGAGTCTAAGAAATCCATGTCAGGTTATGTCTTCACACTCGCAGGAGGAGCTATTTTGTGGAAAAGCTCTAAGCAAACCATTACTGCATCTTCAACAATGCAGGCTAAGTTTATAGCATGTTATAAGGTGTAACAACCTAAAAATTCACCAGTTTCAAAATAGTAAAATTTCAAAATTTTAAATGCATTTCACAATTTAGATTAGAATGAATTTTTTTTCAAATAAATTGCTAAGCTTGCATCCATATCATTTCATGTCAATGAAAATCAATTAAATAAATATTGCATGAATAAAAAATTAATCAAGAAAATTTGAAGATAAAGAAAAGGAATAAAAGAAATAGAAAAAAAAGAAATCCCAAACCTCCCAGAGCTCTCTCCCTCCCTCTCCTCTTCCCTTCCCTCTCCCCCTCTCCCTCCCCACCGAGCCCATAGGCCCAAGGCCTAGCCGCCCCACCTCACCCTCCTCTCTCTCTCTGCGGCGGTCTCGCCCGTCATCCCTAACCCCGCGCGCCCCTCAACAATCCGCGCACCGGCCGCCGCCTCCACCTCGAAAGCTGGCGCAACGGCCGCTCGCAAACCTCGGCCGACGACCCATCCGCGTTCCCCAATGAACTCCGCCCTCGCCGGCCCTCTTCACCCCCCTATAAAAGGGACCCCCTCGGCCTTTTTCCTCACACCGACGACCACCAAGCCCTAGCTACCGCGCGTCGCCTCCCAAGCCATCTTCGGAGCCCGAGAACCCCGTGTCGGGCCTCCTCGCACGCCACCGCCCCCCCACGACAAGAAGAACTCGAGCTCGGCCACCCAGAGCACCTCCTCGACATCGTCGAACCCCACCGCCGACCCCTCGTCGTCAAACCCGCTTCTCCGGCCACCGGCGACCTCCCCCGACCCCACCTAGGTGAGCCCCTCGATCCCCACGTCGCGTTGAGCCAACTCACGTCGAGTTTGGCGGCCCGACGAGCTCGGGCGAGCTCGCAGGAGCCGGCGGCAATGGCGCTGCCGTCGACTGGCCGACCATGCCAGTCCGCCCCAGGCGCAGCCACCAACAGCCATTGGATCTCGGCTGGATGGCCGAGATTAGATTGGAAGCCCCCGCCTCTGATTAAACCGCAACCGCCCGATCCAAATCCAAACGTCCACAATGTGCCACGTCGCCCGAATAATCACACCCATCAAATACAAATCCGACGCACCAGATTTAGCCACGTCGTCTAAATTATTCGATCCATTTAATTTGAAAACAAGGGCCCAGATTAAACCAAGTTTTTTGAATAAAAATAAATCAAATCTTTATTGCATCAGCATGACGTCAGCAAGGCCGGTTAATTAAAATTAATTAGAAAATTAATTTAATTAACTTAAGATTAATCTGATAATTAATAAATAAAATAATTAAATGATTAATGATGTTATTAATTCAAAGAATAAATTTAATAATTAGTAAATAATTAATTTAATAATTATTATTATTAATTGATAATTAATTTAATTATAATTAATTATGGCAATTTGCAGAAAAGCCCCTATACTTATTTTTTATTTTAAGTTAGTCCCTGCCCAATGACAATTTTACATTAAAACCCTACACTTTTCTAAAATTACATTTTAATCCTCAAATAATTTTGAAAATTATAGATAGGTCCTTAGTAATTAATTATTAATTACAGATTAGTCCTTGAACCTTATAAATGGCATAACTTTTGATCCGTAACTCCGATTTTAGCAAATAATATATCAAAACGATCGTATCGAAATAATCTATGCATTCATGACATCATCATACTGATTTTGTTCTGTTTTGTCGCATTTGATTAATTGTTTATGTTCTCGTGCGATAGGCGACTTCGTCCCGGAGCCGCAGTTCCTGGAAGACTTTCAATAGCAGGAGTTCGAGACCGTCGACTTTTACTCCCAAGAGCAGCAAAGGAAGTGTCTTTGACCATCTTGTGTCTAAATTTTAAATATCTATCTTGTAGTTTGCATGCTTGTACTAAATTGACTACGTACCTATTAATAGCAATACCTTAATTTTCATATTATGTCTTATCGCCTTAGTTTACTTTATTGTTGGGTAGATCACATGCTTAGCTTGCTACTGTCGGGTTGGGTGTATTTAAATAGATCATTATACATGCTTCACAAAGATTAATGAGAGATTAATAGTAACTTGAATAGTGATGATTTGGGCGATATGGTTGGTGTAGGACTGTGTGCAGGGTTACTGGCACTGTCTCTTGGTAAGTTATCTTCTCAAATCTAAGGACCGGTTTGTGGAGCGACCACCCATGTGTTCCTGTACAGCCACGATGCTAAGAATGGGCGTGGCCTGGCGTAGTAAGTGATGAAAACCAGTTCTGTGCGTGCCAAACGGTGGAGCAGGGAAAGCGAGTTACGCCTGGATCCGCATGGAGAGAGATGTGTGGGGAAGAGAGGGTTACTCTCAGGAACCATTTGGCACAAGAGAGGGCCTCTCGGGTTTTCAGTTAGTGCCCAACGGGTGAAACCTTAGTGGGCACGTACAAGCTGGCGAAAGTCATAAAAAAGCCTTGTAGTGATCTCTTGCTCCTCACACCAAAGAAAGTGTGCGAGTGCGACAGCACAGGCATAATGGAGATTCTTTTTAGTCACCTGGCAACAGGAGATGAAATCACTACTCGTGAAGAAATTTGTACAACCTCTGCAGAGTATAAAACTGTCATGACAGCCGTGCTCACGGTCACGTGCGTTGCATGGACCCTCACATGATTAGCGAAAATTGGTATTGGTTTGGTTTGGTGAATCACAGTGGGAGACTGTGATTTGGTTCTCTTATTGATATTACTGTTTATAGGTGCGATGTCTTTCACTTAGTAAATAGGTGCTTAATAAGAAATGTGTGTCTCTAATGTGTGCTTTTATGCAATTAAACCTTATATTGCCTATTCCTTGATATTTACCACATATCATATACTTTTCACACTTGCTGAGTACATCCCGTACTCAACCTTGCCTTTATAATTGCTACTTAGTAGAGGGAAAAGATTGGGTGAACATTGAAGACTCTGGAGTCGACGTCTAGGCGAGCTATTCGGCCAATTGCTTGTGGAGCCCAAGACGCTTTCGTTTCGTTTTCGCTATTTTGGTTTGTAATTCAATAAGACTCTTAGTCTGTTTTTGTAATAGTTTAGTTATTCGAGACATTGTTCTAATTACCATTAATGAAGTCACTTTATGTGTGAATCTTGTTCCTGGGCACACATAAAGGGTCATTCGGTTTTAGCCACAAAACCGGGTGTGATATAAGGCCACTGAACAGGCTGTATGGTTAAAGAAATTTATTCCCAGATTATGAGTGCTAGACAACTTATCTATACTACTAACATTACTCTGCGATAATATCAATTGACAGTTTTCTTTTTGAGTAATAACAAGTAAAGTGATGCTGCCAAACACATTAAATATTTTGTTGTGAAAGATGGAGTCTAGGATCATACCATTAAGGTTGAGCATATAAGTACCAAGCTAATGCTTGTGGATCCGCTAACTAAAGGCTTACCACCAAAAATTTTTGTGATCATGTAGCCAGCATGGGATTATTGGGAAGCCTCTGATTCTGGAATAATGGGTCAATAAAGCAACCAACTCCCTAAGAAATGAAGTTCTGCATTTTGGATAAAGAAAGGTGTACTATAATTTTTGTAATTGCAATGGCACTTAACTGGTTGTTGAAACGCTTTACATTGGTGTATCAATTTTTGTCCAAGGTGGGCTTACAATATTTTAGCCTAACGATCAAGTGGGAGAATGTTGGAATGATCGCCAGGCTGTGATTCCTGTGCGAATAAAGGAAGGTAAATAAAAGAAACATGAATAAAGGAAAATGAAAACACGTAAATAATGAAACATGTGCCTTGATCGGAGGTGCAATCAAATCCATTGGTTGCGGTCCCTGTCGCAGCACACTATATAAACAGCAGGGAGCCAGCCCTCTTTGGCATCCAATGATCCAAAGAGGATGACCTCTCTTCCAATTCTCTAAATCCTAGAACAATCCTAAGGGTGTTGCTAACGAGGGGAAGGCCCCCACCGTCACTTGCAAAATGACGATGTTGACTTCCGTGCCGGACCAGTGTAGGTGGCACCCTGAAGGTCGCCGCTACCCTGTGAGATCTGCCACTATGCCTGCATCATGTAGGCACGGGACTTCGCTGGCCTTGATGGCTTTGTTTGGAGATTGGTATACCTCTTTTCCCATCTCCCCTTTGGTGGTTATGTATGACGCTAGGCGTAAATCCTGGTTTAGTTCATATCTAAGAGAAATCAGTTCCTACATGCTGGCCGAGGGAGTCATGACGCGTCGACGTGTTGGTGAGCGCCAAGCTGGCCCACGTCTGAATGTTGCTCAGTCGCCGCGCGAACCTCAGGTCCCAGCGCGGCCCATGCGCTCCATCTCCGCCGCGGACTGCCGCAGCCGGTCCTCCACGGCGCACGCCATCTCCAAGCAGTCCCTCACCGCACTGGCGCTGATTCCGTTGCTGCTGTCACCGGCGCCGTGGAGGCGGAGGTAGGAAGAGCAGCTGCCGTCGGCGCCCACCACGAGCGCGGCGCGCGCCAGGCGGCGTGGGGCTGCAGCCAACGGCGGGGGTGCACGGGAGAAGCGTGCTCTCACACACGCATGGGTAACGCGTCCACCGGCACGAGCGGCGCACGAAGGCGGCCGCGACCGCCGGGCTGATGGTAGGTGCGCGACCCTTTTTGTCGTCGGGTGTCGCATGGGAGCCTCCGGCTCCGGTGGCCACAAGGAGGAAGAGGAGGGCAGTAAAGCGGTGGCTCCTAATCTCCATGCTCTCGGTTCACTCTCTACTCAGGAACCTGGACTGCACGGGACAGAGTGGAGGCGATGGCTTTTCCTTGAGCTGCGGTCTGGGTGCAGACAAACCAACCAACCAACTAGGCCATTACATACTAGGGTTTCATTTACCATTTGAAACGGAAAAATCAGTGGGGACGGTTTGTCGAAATCGGTCGAAAACCACTCCAAATCAAATATCAAAATTTGAATGAAATTCAGTCGAAATGCTACAGTGAATTAGTCATTTTAACAATTTACCACCGGTTTTTTCGGTTTTCACGGTTTTTTAGGTTTTAAAGTTTGGAACCCATTGGTTTCACCACTTTATCGATCGTTTTTACTGGTTTTCCAAATTCTAAAAATTTTCAAATTTTCAAATTGTTGGGACTATATACCCTGGCTAACTACGGTCTCGGCTCAGTCTGTAAGCCCAGTTGCTAGAGATGGCCCAAACTCTGGTCCCACGAACACTCAACTCCGCTAAGCCTCGAAGATGTGGTGCAATCACCTGAGGATCGGACATACCTGAAGACGCGGCCCGATCATCCAAGGGTCAGGGCCACTCGACGACACGGTCCCACCATTCGTGGGTTAGAACCGCCTTACTAGTCCGACCTATGGGTTGTGCACTGCTTTTGAGCGATCACCGCTTGACAAGAATAAAGATTCTTGATATTGTGCTGCAGACACTGTGTACCGGGAAATACCGACTCTGTCTATCCCACGGTGGACAAAGGACGGAGACGAGGACGATGATAAGATGACCTGACGCTCAGAAGCTATCAGGGAATCAACTTTGAGATGTTCACGGGCTCACTCGTAAGGGGTCGCTCGGTTACACCTCTGTATAAGAGTGCGCCGGGGACCCTTAGATGAACAAGTTGGAGAACAACAACGACGATACTATAGTAGACACACGAAAACCTAAAGTTCTTGCTCGAGCAAAAACCCTAGCGCCATTGTAACCCTCTTTGATCAAACACGATGATATACACATCTCCGATCCTAGACATAGGATATTACATCTCTTTGACGGCTCGAACCAGGCTAAAATCTATTAAATCTTAGACTCGGTACGAGAAGAGCGCACAAAACTCTCTCCGATACATAAATTCTATTGTCCCGGTGGTACGAAATACCGAACCAATTGTTTTTGAATTTTTAAAACAAAAACTAGTTGTTTGGTGAAACCAAACCATACCGTTTTTGCGGTTTTGTTAACCTTGTTACATACAGAGAACGCCCAAGCCTGTTAGCGCCTCTATAAAAAAACCATTAAGTTTGGATTCCATATCATTTATTTTTAAACAATAATTTTTACGATATTAATAATATATATAAATAAAAAGTTAAAAGATCTTAACTGAGTATGTATGGTATAACCATATTGGTGTGTTCGCTTCAGATTCTTTCAACGGCACAGCGTAGCGATTGCGGCTGCTTTAGCAGTAATTTGCCTACGGCTGCGAAAAATACGGCCACAGCAACAGCAAAAATAATCTCAACCGAACGCACCCATTGATTCACTTCTGATTATCGACAGCCACACAGACTTACCACAGTCCATGTTAGCCCAAGGGACTTACTGTAGTTGTGAGTGATGAATCTGTTCTTGTGAAACACTAGAAATAATTGCCGTGTTTTTTTAATGTTTTTGTTATGCATCTCTAGTTGAATCAGTATATTTTAAATTTATTATTTAATAAATAAAAGTATAGTTGCCTTAACATAGATGACAAAGTTCTATAAATATATACTTCGGTCTCAAAAAAAAGTTATCGACATAGTCTTCAAAGCATAAATGTAACCCTTATTATTTATAAAATATTTAATAAAAAGTAGCATCGGTACACTTTTAAAAAAGTATTTTAAAAACAAATTATTTCTAATTTTATAACTTAATAAATTTAAAATTATTTCTAATTTATATTGACAATATTTGATTAAAACATTGCGTTTAAAGCTACTATTTTTTTTTAGATCGGAGTTGTAAGCGGGAAAAAGATTGAATCTTAATTCTCATAGTAATCAAGGAGCATTTTTAGGAGATAAAATAATTTAAGTTATCTAAATATACATTTTCATAACATATAAAAATCTTTAATTGTAGCATATACTTACAAAATATAGAAGTAGAATAAATTTATAAAAACTTTTTTTATATCTTTTAGAATAAACATACACAAAAAACGCGACAATTACCACATAGATTTTCTAATCGTGACCTAAATGAGATTAGATTATAGTGCTGAATAAGTTTCAACTGCGAGAAGCTTGCATAAAAGATAAATAATTCAATTAGACCATTATAATCTATAGCGAATGATGTTCTAAAATGTTTCTGGTACTCTTTCTGTTTAGCGAAAGACACCATCACAATTCATATTTTTGAAAGGCGTAACTGTGACAGAATAGTGCGTGGATATGAAAAAAGTAGAGCGATAATACGACTGTTTATACCTGCTTCTGTTGAGCAGAAGCACGCGCTTGTATTGATCGAGAAAAAGATTTTTTTCTCTTTCTTAATATTCATCATTAAATTTTAATTCGATGGTTAATATTTTTTAGAGTGACGTGGTGCAACAAAGGTTGAGATATTGCACAAAGTTTAATATATAAATATTCTGTACAAGTTCTAGTCCTAAACCGTACAGTATTCAAGGTCAGCGTCATCAGGTGCTTAGACACTAAACGTTAGGCACTCCACCATCCAGTCAGAGGTCAAACCGTCGAAGCATTTCCTTTACTCCCTCCGTTCCTTAGACTTTAAATATCAACTTTTAACCATTTGTATTATTAAACAATTAATTTAAATGTGTAAAATTGTAACTTGTGATTCAAATAACTTTAATAATAAAGTAAATTATAACAGAATATATGATATTTATCAAAAAAATTAATAAAATGAATATTTAAAGTTGAGCTTTTTTTTAAATAAGATGAATATTTAAAATTGATGCTAGAAATCAACCACGATAATAATTTAAAAATAAAGGGATTACAGTTCAGTATTTCGAAGTTGGCCGCGACGCACAGGCAGAGACCGGTCTGACAGCAGCGGTGGCCAGGACAGGAGGAAGACGCAGGGGGAGGTTTGGAAGAAGCTTCGTCTTGCTCTGCTTGCTCACGCTGCAGTGGAGCTGGTGCGTTTCCTCGTTTTGGCACCACTCGGGCGATTAAGAAAGTGCTCATGACGAAGGCGTCTCTGAAAGATAATGCACGCCTTCGTTTCGAAGATCACTGCTGACACCACAGCCATGGTTACTTATGGTTTATGGATGTACATGTATGGAAGAAATAGCAGAGCGCAAAGATTTAATAATCTGGTATTTCTAAAATAAAGAATTGCTGCATCAAAAAGCCGTGTATGTTCACCATAGTATGAATTTAAAATTCTAATTTTTGACATGATGTGGATGCCGTTGAATCAGAGCACACAGCTAGAGTTGCTATATTTTGATAGTTTTTTTTTAAAAAAATTATTACACCTTGCTGATTATTAAGATAAATTACGTCTTCCTGAAACATTTAAAGCATCACAACTGTTGATTATATTTCTCGAGTTTGGAAAAATTAGTAAAGACAACATCTCAAGCAAAAAGGTGTACTGCAACAATATTAAAGTTGTAATTTATCTTATGAAGAAAAAGTGCAAGAAATAGAAAGTTGATGAACATGTTGCTAAGTTTCGTATTCAAACTTGGCAGTATTAGGTGGAAAGCAGCAAAAGGGTGTACTGCAAGAATATTGAAGTTGTAATTTATCTTAATTGGTGTGGACTTAGTGAAGAAAAGGTGCACGAAACAGTTAAGCTCATGGGAAGTGTCATGCATGAACATGGTGCTATGTGCTTGTACAAAGGGAATGGCCCATGTTACCTTCATTTATATCTAACAAAAGGCGAGGGCGGCGTATGATACTACTATTATGGTGAGGGCGTATGATACTACAGCATGTACAGTAAAGTTAAGTACGCAAGTGGAGAAGATGATATGACCAAACATACATTCATACATTCATATATAAGCACTCTATCACAGGCCTACATATAATTCTGATGACAACGATCGTGGCTTGTTAAATCGTAGGCAGCATAACTGAACCCTAGTGATCAGTCTCTTCAGCAATGTTCCAACGAGGGCCGTCTGCTGTGATGCTTGGTTTGACTATGCTTTGATCCCTGTCTCGGCCACCCAGTTTCTCTCTAGGGACAACGAAGAGGCCACCATGTTCTGCCATGAGCCACACGATGGTTGTCAGCTCGGTGCACCGTAGGCCAGGTACTTTGCATGGGATTCCTTGCTGCAACGGTAGCTCGTGTAGAAGAGCATGTCCACCACCCAAACCTCGAGGATAACTTCTACTATTCCCTTTTCCTCGTCTTTTTTAACTTGTACTATTCCCTTTTCCTCATCTTTCTTGTAAAATACCTCCCCGTCTTCTTCGATCAGGGTACGACCCAGTTTAATGCCTTCTTTCAGGAGTATGTGTTAATCTCCTCACGTTTTAATGTGCCGTCACGAAGGATCCTAGCAAGGTTCTCCTGTCTGGATAGTCTCACCCACTTTGATTGCCACATGATCAGATGATTCAGACTCAGTCCAAATGCCGACCAAATCTCTGCTGGTCTCGTCAAGCAAATTACGCGTAACTGGGCCTGGAATCATATGGGGCCGCTCGTTGAGGAAAGACAGCATGTAGTTGGACAGCTTCTCGACTGACTCACGCAGTGCCTTATTGCCGTCGTCAGAAATGTTGAGGAATATGTTGGTGCTGATGTGCCAGATGAGAATGGTCACCTGGATCTCATTGCCAATGCTCTCACGGAGATCTGATAAGCCGTAATTCTCCAGCGTCTTCTGGCCCATCTGCGTTCTGAATTGAGCAGATAAATTCACCTTCTTCATTCCATCTTCTGCGCGTATTTCTTTCAGGTCGGCCCTAAAATGTCTCACCTTGATTTGCTCTTCGCTACAAGCCCAGAACTCTTGCTCCTTCTCAAGAGGCCCACAGGCGACGCGCTGGAACAGGTTGAACTGGCCGGTGTTGCCCGATCAGCTCCGGTGCTTGATTATGTTGTATGCCTCATTATGATTATCAGCTACCTGGTGGCTCTCTTTCACACTGGCGAGCAGGCCAACGGATTCCAGCGCACGACGGAAACGATGCCACCGGCTGTTGCGGAAGAGTAGCTGGTGAATCCAAGCTGGTCGCACCCCGGTGCAGATCAAGAAGCCAGTCCAGGACGACCCCAGAGCCCTGAGCAGCGCCACCGTCTCCAGGACAGTGGTGGCAGCAAGCAGGACGCGTGTGATCACAACATCAGACTGCTTGTGGCGACCTCCTTGGTTGCTCAACTCAAACAACACCAATGCGCCAAAAGCGGCGAAGGGTGACAAGGCACGGATGCCGTAGCCGTGCCACTTATACATGACCGAGGCCTTGGTGTCGAGGAAGTCGTACATGAGAGAGAACTCCAACTCTATCACCGGAAGCAGCTCGTTCCATTTGAGGCCGAGCAATTCATTCTGGGCAGCTTCGTCTTTGTCCAGCTCCTCCTCCACCATAGAATCGACCAAGGCGTGCTTGCAGATGTGGAACAAGGCGTGGGCTTTCATCAGAAGAGTGGTGGCGTCGTCTGCCACAATCTTAAGGTTGCGGTGACGGCGGCCGTTTTGGCCACTGCGCTTGAGGGACCTCCGGATGGTTCCCAAGTTGGCACGGTGGAGCGCCAAGGTCCTCTCCCCGTACCTCGTCACACAGACGAAGAGCATCAACCAGGCTGCCAAGATCAAGGCCCAGCTCCCGGAGACGTAGGAGTAGACGATTATCAGGGCTGCCCAAACCTGCCCCACAAGCTGCAGCACGGAACGCTTTGACAGCTGGTTGTCTTCAAACTCGAAGGCGGTGATGTTATTGGGGCCGCCGAGGTGGAGCAGGAAGAAGGGCGCCCAGAACGCGACGAGCCGCTCGCCGGACCAGGCGCGGATGGAGAGGTTGCCCAGGGAGGTGGTCGCTACGTAGTCGGCGCCTACGTAGAAGAGCCAGATGACCCTTCGCATCGCCTTAGAGGCCCCGCGCCACCGCAACCCGGCGAACAGATTTAGGACTGTTTGACACAGCAACCCTGCTACTTCGTTTTTACTCTTTCGGTAGTTTTTAAGACGACGAGACGGTCCGACGGGACTCTACTGTAGCAGTGCAAGTGACGACATGTGACAGACGACGTGAGCAGTGTGGCCGTGGACGTCGAAGTCAAAAAGATGTACAGTGCTGTACGATAGAGTAGTTGATAGTTGTAAAAAATTATTGCTGCACTTATAGCGTGTGTATAAAACTCAGAGGCTTTCCTCTGATAAAAAAAGAAGCGAGAAGAAAGGCAATTCACTCGGCCAGTTCGCGTGTGTTTGTCTCTGCTTCTCTGTTCTGCACTGTTCATCTTCAAGCTTCAGAGGTCGAGAGTGAGTTCCAAGGGTCGGCCAATGATCGGCTAGGTGAGTGCTGTAGGTGCAAGATCATTGAAGGACCGATAAGTATAATTAGAGTCTACGTGGAGCACCAACAGCGATGGCAGGCACGTCGGAGACTTCTCCAGTGGGTTCACCGATGCAGACGCCTAAGCGCTCTCTTGAGCGCCGTGGCCGCGCAAAGCGGCACAGCAGAAGGGACCGCTCCGGGTCGCGCATGATCGTCGTCTACAAGACTGTGAGGAAATTCTGCGGTGCCACCATCTACCCTACGCTCCCACGCATGAACTGCTCTGACTAGGCGGTGTTGATGAAGGTGATGCTCTAGGCGCGTGGCCTGTGGGTCACCGTTAAGTACGGAACCGACGACAACACAGAGGACAAGCTGGCACTAGAGGCGATTCTCCACGCGGTGACACTAAATCTCATCTCTATTTTAGGGAGAGCGAAGACAGCGATGGAGGCGTGGGAGAAGCTCGCATCGATGCGCGTAGGCTCGGACCGAGCGAAGAAGGCGAAGGCGCAGCTGCTCCGGAAAGAGTATGAGAACATCACGTTCTGTGATGGCGAGTCCGTGGAGGATTTCGCACTGCGACTCACCTCGCTGGTGGCGGAGCTAGCGGCACTCGGTGACGAGATCGCTGAGCAGCGGGTTATCGAGAAGTTCCTGCGGGTTGTGCCGGCGAAGTACGAGCAGATTGCTCTCTCGATTGAGACTCTGCTCAACCTCTCGGAACTCATGTTGGAGGACGTGACCGGGAGGTTGAAGGCGGTCGAAGACAGCGCCGCGGCAGCAACACTGGCAAATACCAGTAGCAGGTTGCTGCTGACGGAGGAAGAATGGAGGGCGCGCTACAAAGAGCAGGCGGGCAGCCCGTCCACCTCCGGTCGGAGCGGGCGTGGTAGAGGCAAGTCAAAGAGTGACAGACCCTCCCCATGCGCTAACGACGAGTGCCACAACTGTGGCAAAAAGGGGCACTGAGCACGTGATTGCCGTGCACCCAAGCACCGTGACCGCGATAGTCAGGGGCGCGCCCGCCAGGGCCGAGAGCGGAAGGAGAAGGCCCATCTGGCGAAAGAGGGCGAGCAAAATTTGTCTTTGCTGCTGTCGTAGTTTTGTACTCTCAGGGATGTCCTAGAGGACGGAGAGCATTGAGAACTTTAGCTGGATGAGGTTCACCTAGGAAGGGAGGAAGACGCCGTCGAGGACGTCTGGTATCTCGATTCAGAGGCCAGCAGCCACATGACGGCAACAAGGTGGTCTTCACAGAGCTTGACTCCGCCATCTCGGGGTCGGTCAAGTTCGGAGACGAGTCAGTGGTGAAGATTGTGGGACAAGGTACGATGGTGTTCAGGGGTCGAAGTGGCGAGCACCGCGCGTTGACTGGAGTCTACTTCATCTCATGTCTAAAAACTAACATTGTGAGCCTCGAGCAGCTAGACGAGCGAGGGTGCCAGGTATTGCTCAAAAAACAGGGTTCTACGCGTCAGAGACCGAGAACGGCGGTTGCTGCTGAAGGTGAACCGCGGGAGGAACCGTCTCTACACCACCAAGCTTCAGGTGACACAGCCAGCGTTCTTGGCTACGAGGCTTGGCGATGATGCGTGGCTGTGACATGGGCGGTTTGCCCACATCAACTTTGATGCGCTGGCAAGGCTAGGTCAGCACGATATGGTGCGAGGCCTTCCTATGATCGTTCATGTCGGAGAGCTGTGCGACAATTGCCTCGCCGGAAAGCAGCGGAGACAGTCATTTCCATGCAAGGCCATGTACCGTGCCGAGGGTCTTCTGGACCTCGTGCACGACGACATGTGTGGGCCAATCACCCCGCCGACGCATAGGGGTCGGCGTTACTTCCTTCTACTGGTGGATGACTGTAGTCAGTACATATGGTTACGACTGCTCACCATCAAAGACGAGGCTTCTAGAGCCATTGTAGTGTTCCAGACGTGGGCTAAGACCAAGATGGGTCGAAAACTGCGCGTGCTGAGGACCGACTGGAGTGGAGAGTTTACCTCGGTGGAGCTTGGTCGGTACTGCATCGAGAAGGGCGTGGAGCGGCACCTCACGTCACCATATTTGCCGCAGCAGAATGGTATTGTGGAGAGGCAAAACCAGATCATCGTCGGCATGGCCAGGAGCATGTTAAAAGCCAAGGATATGTCGGCAGCGTTCTGGGGTGAGGCGGTGAGCACGGCGGTTTTCATCCTCAACCGTTCGCCGACCAAAGCTGTGGCCGGAAAGACCCCCTTCGAGGCTTGGCACGGGAGGAAGCCAGACGTGTCCTTCCTCAAGACATTCGACTGTGTGGCACACGTGAAGACGGTGAAGCCACACCTCGGCAAGCTGGAGGATAGGAGCACCAAGATGGTGTTCCTTGGCTGTGAAGCCGAGAGTAAGGCGTATCGCCTATATGACCCTGACGGGAAGAGGGTGCATATCTCTCGAGATGTTGTATTCAACGAGGCGGCAAACTAGAACTGGTCAGGGACTAGTGTCGATGAAGGAGAGGCAGGCTCACGGAGCTCCTTCTCCTTCGAGCACTCCTCAGAGATAGAGGAGGTGGGCTCAGCTTCAGGGGGAGTTGAGCGCGGCAATGCCAGAGATCGGCGCGAATCGGGGTCGGCAGAGCCAGAGGGCTCGGACGGTCGGGGTCGACGCGATTCTGGATCAGCTGCACCGCGTGACTCAGAGTTGGCGGAGCAAGGCCCGGACTCCAGGAGTCGACGCAGGAAGCTACCGGCGGGTCGACGCGACCAAGGATCAGGGTCATGGAGTCGGGAGGACTCTGACTCTGACAGTCGGCGCGACTCAGCTGCGACTAAGTATCGGCGCGATGCCGGGACTGGAGGTCGGCGAAGGCCGGGATCAGCAAGTCAGAAGGACTCGGATCTGGCTGGGCAGAGCGGCTCCAGGTTTCGCGAGTCGACGCGGCCAGAGGTCGGGCTGTCGGCGCGGCGGCAGTCGGCGTGATACAAGGAAGGGAGGAGGACTCCAGCGTGACTCGAGGCCCGAGGGCTGGGGTCAGTGTGGAGGGTCGAGGTCTGAGGGTCGGCAGAGCGACTCAGACGCCGCGAGTACAGGAAGCTCAGGGTCTTCCTGGTCGAGGAGATCGACAGTGAGACCAAGGTTCGTGTCGCCACCTCCCGACCGCTCTCCCGACCTTGATGGGGCGCAGGACGAAGGGCCGCTGAGGTATCGGTGGATCAATGATTTGATCATCGACCCTCAACACCTGAGGACAGGGACTCAGGTGGAACGCAGCGCGTAGCAACTACTGATGGTGACTGCCGAGGAAGCAAACACGTTCGCAGATGCCAAACGTGACCCATGCTGGCAGAAGGCCATGGCAGAGGAGATGCGTTCAATTGAAAAGAACCGCACTTGGGAGCTAGTGGATCCGCCGACCCGTTGTCGACTGATCGGGTTCAAGTGGGTCTTCAAAGTGAAGCGTGATGCCAAGGGGAAGCTGGTAAAGCACAAGGCGAGGCTGGTTGCCAAGAGGTACGTGCAGCGAGAAGGAGTGGACTTCGACGAGGTACGTGCAGCGAGAGGTACGTCGCGGATGGAGTCTGTCCGACTCATGCTGGCATTGGCGGCGAAGAAAGGCTGGCAGGTTCATCACATGAACGTGAAGTCAGCATTCCTCAACAGAGAGCTAGCCGAGGAGGTGTTCGTAGAACAACCACCGGGCTTCGTTGAGAAGGGTGAAGAGCATAAGATGCTCCGACTGCGAAAGGCACTGTACAGGCTCCTACAGACTCCGCGAGCGTGGAACACCAAACTAGACGCAAGCTTAAATAAGCTTGGCTTCACAGGTGTGTAAATGAGCATGCGCTCTACACACGACGCTCCAGGGAGAGCACACTGATGGTCGGAGTCTACGTCAACGATCTTATCATCACCAGCGCCAAGAAGGAGGACATCGAGACATTCAAGAAACAGATGACGTCTCTGTTCAGGATGAGCGACCTGGGGTTGCTATCCTACTACTTGGGCATCCAGGTGATGTAGGAGGGAGGAGTCATCAAGCTCTCTCAGTCTGCCTACGCGGCGAAGCTCCTATAGAGGGCAGGCCTCTCAGAGTGCAAGGCAGCACAGACGTCGATGAAGGATCGGCTGAAGCTGTCGAAGAGGAGCACAGCGCCGACCGTTGATGTGTTCTGGTACCGAAGCATCATCGGTGAGTTACGCTACCTGGTAAACACACGGCCAGACATTGCGTTCGCCGTGGGGTTCGTGAGCCGTTTCATGCAAGATCCGAGGGAAGATCACCTCGCCGCTGTCTAGAGGATCCTACGCTACATCGTAGGGACGCAAGGCTATCGAGTCCAGTACCGCAGGACCTGCGGAGGTTTACTGGAGCTGATCGGGTTCAGCGACAGTGACATGAGCGGCGACATCGTCGATCGGAAGAGCACAACCGACGTCGTGTTCTACCTGGGGCACAACCCCATTAGTTGGCAGGCCCAGAAGCAGCGAGTGGTGGCTCTCTCGACGTGCGAGGCGGAGTACATCGCGGCATCGACAGCTGCATGTCAGGGTGTGTGGCTCCATCGGCTGCTGTGTGAGCTCTCAAGAGAGCAGTTGCAAGCACCAACCCTTATTGTGAACAACAAGTCCGCCATCGCCCTATGCAAGAACCTCGTCCCTCACGACCGCAGCAAGCACATTAATGTGAGGTATCACTTCATCCGTGACTGCGTCGAGGGAGGGCGGATCATCCTCGAGTTCGTCGAAACCGGTCAGCAACTCACGGACACTCTTACCAAGTCACTTGGGCACGTCCGATTCCTGGAGGCTTGGTCTCGGGTCCACGTGATCAAGGTGGCTGAGGAGCAGCATGGTTAGAGGACGATTGTTGGACACAACAACTCTGCTACTCTGTTTTTACTCCTTCGACAGTTTCCAAGGCGACGAGAGGCCCGACAGGACTCCACTGTACCAGCGCAGACGGTGACGTGCGCAGTGTGGCCGTGGACGTCGAAGTCAAAAAGGTGTACAGTGCTGTATAATAGAGTAGTTGGTAGTTATAAAAAATTATTGTTGCACTTGCAGCGTGTGTAGAAATCAAAGATAACGTTAGCTAATTACTAGCCATATTGTATTAGAACACCAATTTAAGAACAGATAAAGTACTTAATTATGATATATCAAAGAATTTAAGAACGAAGGGAGTACTTGATTATGATATATCAAAGAATGATAGTTTGATTTATCACTAGCCATACTGTACTGGAACACCGCCCATCTTAGCTAATTACAACAATCACTTATTAATTAATAAGGAATAAAAGAAGCATTAAGGAATATGGATGACATGGCAGACTGCGCTACCAATTAAACTTTCTTATCATGGTATATTATTCATGCTACCAATCATTAAGGAATAAGGATGGCCTTCCTTGTCAGGTATGATGTACATCTATACAAAAATGGACGCCTCACATGACACCAAATGTATATTGTTATGTATTACATACCGAGATCAAAACGTTAAATAATAAGTTCACTTTTAGCATGCCCCCAATCATCATCGTCCTTTATTGAATACGTCCTTCGGTTCCATAATATTTGACGTTTTAGACAAGACTTAGGTCAAACTTTGAAAATAAAAAAATAAATAACTTTTAAATCGCTACGTTTAAAAATGTGAACACTCTATGATTAGATTTGTCTTAAAAACTATTTTTATAAAAATATATATATCACTTTTAAATAAAAACTTGTATAAAAATATCAGTCAAAGTTGTTTGGAGACCGTTTTGTTGTCTAAAATGTCAAAGATTTATGGAACTCAGAGGAGTACAGGACAGCTTAGGCGTCCCTTCATCCATCTCATAAGGCAGCTCGATCTTTTCGCTTGCAAAATAATCATCTTCCTCAGCATGCGCAGTAAGCACGCATTGCACAGTTTTACTCTTGACATCGTTGTTTCTCTTCTAAAAACATCAGTTCTTGAACGATTTCATCAAGAGATTCAAGACTCATCCTTACATCAAGATGAGCCAAGCCGGGCTGCCTGCATTTCCAATTTTTCGGTCTGTTTTGTAATGCTAAATTTGTTCAGGCTTTCTTCAACGATTTTTGGCCTAACCGGTTTGTCATATGTATATTGCTTCGTTTCTTCTGTGTGTTGGGCTGCTTTGTGACTCAAAACATGGGCAGCTGGAAAGGACTTCCATCTGGACGTAGATTAGTTTCAGCTATTTCTTCCATACATACATCGATATGTAACGTGGGTTATTATACTTAGATGTTATAATGCTTAGAGTTAACTATAGCTATTCATTTGATCGAATTTGATGGTTAAAAATAGAGAGGTATAAAAATGATTGGCTCGATAATAAAAAATCTATTTTTAAAAACTAATGGATGAGAATAATTGAGAAGGAAGAGATATCTCTAATATCTATCAAGCAGAGTAAGAGATCTTTTATATATAGTATAGAGCTAAGCTTTGGAGCAGACGACTAGCCGCACATGGAGATCTCTCGGACTAGCTCTGCAACAGCAACTATGTGTTGACGTCAAAAAGATGCGCAGATTTTGGGTTTACACCGTGGCCGTCGACATCCCCCATCCACCGTGTCACACACTCACGCTCATGCTGTGGGTTGGAACTCCACCGCATCGGCAGTGACAAGACAACGTGCGTCGCCCTGCCGATTCTGGAGGACGTCAAAAAGATGAAGTGCCACCATGTCCGTCGACATCCCCCATCCACCGTGTCACACACTCACGCTCATGCTGGGGGTTGGAACTCCACCGCATCGGCAGTGACAAGACAACGTGCGTCGCCCTGCCGATTCTGGAGGACGTCGACGGCACCACGAAACGGTGTGAGAGACGGACGCCATGTGCGTTGCGGCAAGGGTAAACAGGGACAGCAAGTCATTGGGACTAGTTGATCGCGATTATCCTAGTGTTTTGCAGTTGCAAAAATATCACCCCACTCCTTCGAAACAATGGCTTTCAGAGACGCCGGCATACGTCATGAGCACTTTCTTAATCACTCACCCGAGGAAACGCACCGGCTCCACTGCAGCGTGAGGAAGCCTGAGCAAAGACGAAGCTTCTTGATGCTGACCATGTTGCATCCCTCCCCTTCGTCTTCCTCCCGACCGCCGCTGATTGCTGCCGCACCAAGTCGAAGCGCCAGGCCTCTGTTAGTGCGTCGCAGCCACGATTCCGAGAGTTTCCTCTTTTTTGACGGGAATTAGACACAGACTTTCATTTCAAAGATCAGAAAAGGTTGGAAACAACAATTCAATTCTGAGTGGCAGCCAAACAGATTGTCCTGTAGAAATTGATTCAATTCAGCTCAATTACAGAAATCCAAACATACTCTAAGTGTAAACCAGAAATGCTTTGGCGATTTGGCCTCTGATGTGAATGGTGGAGCGCCTAACATTGGGCATCTAAGCACCTGATGGCGCGGACCCTTGACCGGCATGTGGTTTAGGACTAGAACTTAATTGTACATTAGAATGTTTCACCAGGAGAGATTCACCCTCACAACTAAATCCCATGGGCTAACATGGTCTGAGATAAGTCATTATGTCTGTCGCTAACTCAGTTTATATCTTTTAAATTTTACTAATTATATATATTTTTAATATCATAAAATTTTGGTATGGAATCAGAGGAACATAAAGTTTTTTACAGAGGTAGCAGGCTTTAGCGTTTTCCTGTGATAATGTTTGACAAACGGAAAATGAAGCGAGTTTGAGATTAGAAAATAGATACAGAGTTGATATTTTGTAGGATGAATGGATTTTATTAATCATTTTCGTAACCTTTTTCTCACGCCTGATTTTCAAGTATCCAAAGGCCTCCTGGCTGTATGTAATGGCCCTGTTATAGTTGGTTGGTTTGTCTGCACTTCTGCACCCAGACCACAGCAAAGAGGAAAAAGCCCATCACCACTCTGCCCCGTGCAGTCCAGGTTCCGCTGAGCAGAGAACGAACGGAGAGCATCAAGATGAAGTGCCACCGCCACCTCGCCTCGTTCCTCCTCTTCCTCCTCGTGGCCGCCGGAGCCGGAGGGTCGTCCCACGCGACGCCCACCGACCAAAAGCCTCCCGCACCTGCCGTCAGCCCGGCGGCCGCGGCCGCCTTCGTGCTTCGCTCGTGCCGGTGGACGCGGTACCCGCGCGTGTGCGAGAGCACCCTGCTCCCCTGCTCTCCCGCCGTGGGCCGC
>BCLH01000064.1:173838-284382 GCA_001602315.1 Zoysia pacifica
CGACCGCGCGGCCAACTGCTCCTCCTACCTCCGCCTCCGCCTCCGCGGCGCTGCCGGCAACGGCAACGGAACCGGGGGAGCGATGAGGGACTGCGCGGAGATGGCGCGCGACGCGGCGGACCGGTTGCGGGACTCCGCGGCGGAGATGGAGCGCATGGGCCGCGCCGGGAGCGCAAGGTTCGCGTGGCGCCTGAGCAACGTGCAGACCTGGGCCAGCGCGGCGCTCACCGACGCGTCGACGTGTCTCGACTCGCTCGGCCAGGGGAGTCGTGGCGAGAGGGACGTGGAGGCTGTGCGGAGGAGGGTGGTCGCCGTCGCGCAGGCCACCAGCAACGCGCTCGCGCTCGTCAACAGGCTCAACCCGGCGCCGAGCCGCCGCCGACGCCGGCTCCTCCTCTGGTAGCGAGTACTTGTAATAAGCATCATCGTCATCAGTCTTGTCGCCGTGAACGGATCGCCGCTGCTTGTTAATTACCTTAAAAACTGTTTCGATTCTTGCTCCAGTTCCTCGCGTATGCTTGTGTTCTCTCTCTCTCTCTCTTTCTGCACCCGTGGTGGCGCGTCATGAGACATCAGAACAACGTCTGCACGCGACACACTTTAATCAGGTCAGCAGTAAGAAATCTACGTCATCGGTAGGGGTATTTTCTTGATACTCCTGTCCAGCAGCACGCAACACAAGGATAGGTGGATGATGAGGCGTCCATTCCAACCTAGGATTTCAGTGAAGATATATCGTAATATTTTATATATATATATATATATATATATAATTTGATATAAGTTTTATATAAAATCGTATAATTTATATGTATACATATCTAAAATTTTAGATAGACCACACCATGGCACTGGCACCAGAGAGGCTTTACTTTGCAGGACAGGCCATGAACGATTGCCTTGCCGTGTGTGGCCTGCCTGTGGATCAACAGCGAATTCGGTGGTGGTTGGTCGCTCCATTGAATCCTCTAGTCGGTCGCCATGGATCGCTATTGGAGCGGCAGCCAGAGTCCAGAGCACGGCCGACATGATCTAACCACGACCACAATGGAATGGAGGAACGGAACTCCATGCTGTCAACGTATTCATCTCTCCATATCCTTGGAACATCAGAGTTGCACTCTGCTTTTCATCTAGATTATGTCATTTTGAACATGATTTAACATGCTAAAGAATCTTTACTAGCTGCCGCCCGTTCCTGCTAACCGATCCGTAGCAACCACCCCTGATCCGCGGCCACTGCTCCGTGCCTTGGCCGATCCGCAGCAGTTGCCGGCCATCAATTTTGCTATCTGCATGAAGATGCAGTTGTGCCCCTACTACGCCGCTGTTCCGAAATTTGCTGCTCCTCTGCATTTTATTATCTGCTGAATCAATTGGTCTAATATCAGTAGCATCCAACATGTCTCCCATGCATGCAGTTGCAATCAATATTAGGCCTGTTTCAAACTGAGGATTTGCTTCCTTTTCTACCTTTTTTTTTCCATATTAAATTGAATTAATTCCTGTAAAATTCTTACATAATTCCCGTGAAACTCCTGTTTTCTAAATGGGTCCTTACTCTGGATGGTCAGAGTGGGCTTCTTTTTTCCGTCAAAACTGCATTGAGAGAATTTGGTTTAGCTTTCATCTGACACAAGATCCACTAAAGACCAAGGATGATGGTACTAATGCCTATGCAATTAAAACATGACAAATTTATGATGGGAAAAGTAATGGCTCCTATAGTCCAGAGCATGAAACGGTCTAGGATCATGGATTATGGAAAAGTAATGACAATCAAGGCCATGTGGTTTTATTTATAGAAGCGTTATGCTCAAGATGGTGGTGCTCTTCTTCATATTCTCATGTACTGTAACAGGCGACATGTCCATTGATGGATCCATTGATTTCCATGATAGCTCAGTGAGTGTACAACACATTGATTACAAGTTCACATTTCCACATAATGTGTGGGCGCCTTGTAAGAGCAGTACTCCCCCTTCTAAAATTGTAGTTGCTGTTGACTTTTAACAACATCTTTACTATTTATTTTATTAAAAAACTAATTCACATGTGTATAATTAGTTTCAAATAACTTTAATAATAAAGTAAATTATAATGAAAATATATGATGTCTATCAATTTTTTTTTAAATAAGATGAAGGTGCACCTATTTACAAAACAATTTAAGAATAGAGAGATTATATTTTATAATAGCCCTTCTGCACAGTGTGTGGGCCCTAGCACGGGTGAACCGAGTGCCTCTGCCGCTCGGCAAAGGGATGACTGCCGCTAATGTGTGCAATTGACAAGAGTAACAATATTTATGATTTTGGTACCCCCTCTACTAAATGCAATATAGGTGTTGACAGCTAAAATTAGCATTTAGGGAAAACTGGAAGTTTCGATTGCAGCATGTTCGTTATGGTAAGAATGGCTAAGTCCTCACCGAAGTGTCCTGCACTTCGTCGGAGTATCTGGGAGCACCCTCTCTATGGTCGAGGGCATCGGAGTGTCCGGTATCCAAGTTCGGATAGGCCAAATATGGTAAAAAAAAATATCTAATTTCTGTCCAACAATGGTTATTTTGCAAGAAATACTTTTAGACATATTTTGCAGTCTTTGGGAATGTTTGTGAAGATTTTAGCTAAAGATATAAAGAAATACTTAAAAAGACATAAAGATAAAAGCCAAATTACTTATATGAAGGTTTTAAGATGTATCCCTCATTGAGATGATAGAAAACAAATATATGAATGACTTAATTTAGAATTCGGACGAGGAATTTATGGGACCTCTAAGATGCTCACCGTCTGCAAAACAAACTGAATCGGAACTTCCAATTTTGCTAGGTTTGGATCTCGACAAAATCCGAAGTTCTGATTTGTTCTGTGAAAGGGAAAGTGTTGATTTTGTTGCTGATTTGTTTCCCACGAGACAAGACCATCGCTCTATATAAAGAGAAGCACACCGTTGATTCAAGGCAACCCTAATCGTCAAAATCAAATGTATTTTTACTTTTTTATCTCCAAAACCGAGCTCTCTTTCAAACCCTAATCGCTCTGCTTCTCTCGTCTCGGCAGCGTGAAGGTGATCTAGGTGGGCTACCGAGCCAAGATCAACCATAAGAAGATCTTGCTCCGATGGATCCCTCCCAAGCTTGAGTTTCCAGTGCTATTGTGAATCTACCAAAATCAAAACTTTTAATTTGGTAAATCGAAACTTCAATCTTTGCTGTTTTGATCTTTTGCATATGGATGTTCTTTGTGTGACATCTTCGCGTCAATAGTAGGCAATTCATGTTAAAAAGTCAATTTAGACCTCATTTGGAATGTAGTAATTTCACAATAATCAATTCAATTTCATAACTAAAAGATAGGAAACCGGAAATTTCTGCGTCCAAATGGGGCCTTGACCTGTTAGTGTAGCGTTGAAACAATGGATAATGCTTTGAGTGAATTCCAGACTTAGGACGTTCCAAAGTATGATTGTTGTCTACGCGCTGAGGGTAGTAAGATTGCTTAGATTCAAAGCAGCGATTAAATATCATAGATGTCTCCCGTCCATGAACATACAGATGATTCACACAGTACAGCGAAAAGCATGCCTCCTTTTATTTTGGGTCACCTTAGATTACACAAAACCACTTGTGCCTTCTGAGGTTGCAAGTTGAAGCACACCACTAACTAAAAGATATCATGCGCCACTTCCTTCTTTTTCACAGATTGCTAGAGTCGAAGCTAACAAATCCCTTCTCTTTCAGGCTTTCAATAGTCTCCTTGATGCTCGTCTCCAGTGGAATCAATTCAGTGCCTAAGCTTCTTATCTTCTCCTTTGATACCTGGTAGGTTGGTACAAATGGCTTGTCATCTGCACACCTGCAAACAGGAATGCTGATTAAGGAAACATCGAAACCCTGACACCTCGTACATTTGTAAAATTCATTAGAATAGAAGGCACCACGGTGGATAATATTTCAAAGTAACAACTTACTTGTCTGGAAGAGGAATGGTGGGATACATCTTGCGGATGACGTTAACAACATCTGAATAGTGAAGAACTCTTTCAACTATGCAATACCGACCGTTTGCTGAAGGAACTTCATATGCAAGGATATGTGCCAGGGCAACATCTTTAACATTTACCCATCCTAAGGTGACATTGGAATACGTAGAAGAGGAACCTGCAGAAAATGAGAAGCATTTTAACCGCTTCAGTTATTTCTTCAGAACATAAACCAAAATACTGTTAGGTTGGCCGTGAAAGCATACTACTTTCTTTTTTTCAAGTCTTAATAATGTACTTGGTTCATTATTCTTAACAAATAACTGAAATAGCCTTACTGTTAGATGCAAACATGTTTAGCAACGGTGAGGAGACAAATATGGTAGACAAGTGACCAGAGAAATTGGAGAAAATAAAGCCTCAGAATGGTAGGGAAGGTGCCATGGGCCATAACAAAACAAGCAGTTGCTGTGAGCAAGTCTCAAGGCCTTTATGGTGCTACTAGCTTATGAAAGCACACATTCCAAGATAGCATAATGTATTATTATATGAGCATAGTCACAAAGCTTACAAGGACAATCCTATCAACTAAATATGTGTTTAACCTATGGCTTTCGTACAAATGACTACAAGGGAATGAGTAAAAAGAGTAGCATTTCTAGCATCCACCTGTGCCCGCAGTAGCTACCAAACAAAGCAGGTAAATGGCACTCCCTCCATTCACTTTTAACTGTCATTCTAGCTCCACGTAGGTTTAACATAGCTTTATGTTTAACATAGCCGGTCCCAAGCACAGATAAAGGAGGAGGGTACTCCGTCTATGCTGTCCTAACATTGGTGGAAATTTTGCCTATGTTGCCACGACATAGCGGTATCAAGCCAGGATAAATTAGTGGGTTGTGGTAGACGTGGCGAGCCAGCAACTATCATAGCCATTCTTATGGAAATGAAACCTCAAAGAAATTTGTTGAGACGTAACCCTCTTAACGAGACGCTATACTAGAACTTGGGTATGGTGGAAAATGAGCAACGCCGCATCTTGATCTGGATGCGGTAGCAAGTGAGCGAAGATCGGGTCGTCGCATCCTTAGTGACGCGCTACGCCACCGCCCGGGTGTAGTGGAAAATGAGCAAGGGTCTTCGCATTTGACTCGGCAGATGCGGGAGGTAAGGAATCTAATCAAGTCTTGTAAGTTGTGGGTAGGTAGTTGAAATGTAGGATTGCTTACGGGTAAACTTCGAAAGGTAGTCGATGCTATAATTAGAAGACGTGTGAATATTATTTGTGTTCAGGAGATGAAATAGAAGGACCAAAAAGCAAAGTAGGTGGAAGATAACAATTTTAAGCTTTGGTACACGGGAACAATGACGGCAAAAAATGGGATAGGCATTATGATCGACAAAAGGTTTAAAGATGGCGTGGTGGACATCAAAAGGCACAGAGATAGTATTATTCTAGTGAAGCTAATTATTGGCGATTTAGTTTTTAATGTAATTAGTGCTTATGCCCCACGAATAGGTCTAGATGAGAGTGTCAAGAAGCAATTCTGAGAGGATTTAGATGTGATAATTAGAGTGTGCCTATCACTGAGAAGCTCTTTTTAAGAGGAGACCTAAATGGGCATGTTGGCTCTTCGAGCATAGGGTTTGAGAGGGTGCACGGTGGTTTCGGCTACGAGAGTAGGAATCAAGGGGAGGGGGATTTGGACTTTGCTTTGGCCTACGATTTGTTCGTTGCGAACTCCTGTTTTAGAAAGAGAGTTTCTCATTTCGTAACTTTTCAAAATGATCCTCACTGTAGCCAGATTGATTTTATATTAGCAAGAAGTGAAGATAGGCATATGTGCCTAGACTGTAAAGTGATACCAGGAGAATGTGTAGTATCTCAGCATAAACTCGTAGTAGCGGACTTTCGCTTTCAGTTGCGCTTTCAACAGAGGAAGCACATCAAAGTGTAAAGGACAAAGTAGTGGAGCTCAAGGAAGATGCAGCATAAACTTTTCAAGAGAGGGTTATCAAGGAGATCCTTTGGTAGTTAGAAGACGATGCAAATGATATGTGGTTGAAGATGACCACTTGCATTAGACAAGTGACCTCAGAGAAGCTTGGTGTCACTAGAGGAACCAAGCGTGAAGGCAAAGACACATGGTAGTAGAACAAAAATGTCCAAAAGGCTATCAAAGAGAAGAAATAGTGCTTTAAACGTTTACACCTTGATAGGAGTGCGGACAACATAGAGAAATATAAATTAGCAAAAAAGACCGCAAAGCGAGCTGTGAGTGAGACAAGAGGTCGGATGTTTGATGCCTTATACCATCGACTAGATACGAAAGAAGCGGAAAAAGACATTATAAGATAGCCAAAAGCCGGGAGAGAAAAACTAGAGAAAACCAAATTAAATGCATCAAGGATGAGACAGAGCGCCTACTAGTAAATGATAAAGAGATCAAAAATAGATAGAGAGAGTATTTCGCTAAACTCTTGAACGAAGATAGTAGGAGCTCATCTATTGATTTGGATATTTCTTTCGATGACCTGAATAAGCACTTTATGAGAAGGATTCAAGAATCCAAGATAAGGGATACCTTGAAAAGGATGAAAGCAAGTAAGGTGATGGGTTCGGATGGGATTCCCATTGAAGTGTGGAGATGTCTTGGGGATGTAGCAATAGTTTAGCTCATCAAGTTGTTCAACCTTATTTTTCGATCAAACAAGATGCCTAATGAATGGAGACGAAGTACTTTAATACCAATCTTTAAGAATAAAGGAGAT
Source organism: Zoysia pacifica (assembly GCA_001602315.1). Lineage (NCBI taxonomy): Eukaryota > Viridiplantae > Streptophyta > Magnoliopsida > Poales > Poaceae > Zoysia > Zoysia pacifica. The sequence goes on from BCLH01000064.1 coordinate 180,598, forward strand.
GTGCAAAGTTGTATTAATTATCAAGCGATCAAGTTAACGAGCCACACAATGAAACTATGGAAGAGAGTTATTGAGCACCGTCTGAGAGGATTGACAAGAGTCATCCAAAACCAATTTGGTTTCATACCCAAGAGATCCACTATGGCGGCAATTTTTCTAATAAGAAAACTGATGTAGAGATACAGAGAACAGAAGAAATAACTACATATGGTCTTCATTGATCTAGAGAAGACTTATAATAAAGTGCCCAGGAACGTCATATGGTGGGCATTAGAAAGGCAAAAAGTCTCAATAAAGTACATAATTAAAGATATTTACAAGAGAAGATGTTAGACTTGATGGTCAAATGTTACCCAAGAAAGATACTTTCTGTTACTTGAGTTCTATGTTGCAGAAAGATGGGAATATTACTGAGTATGTAAGTCATAGAATTAAAACCGAATGGTTAAAGTAGTATCAAGCTTCTGGAGTCCTATGTGACAATAGAGTGCCACAAAAGCTCAAGGGCAAATTATATAAGACTGCAATTCGCCCTGCCATGTTATATAGAGCAGAGTATTAGCCTACCAAAAAACGACATGTCCAACAGCTACATGTGGCCGAAATGCGTATGTTGAGATGTATGTGTGACCACACGAGGAGCGATGTATTCGAAATGATGACATACGAGAAAGATTAGGAGCGACACCAGTTGAGGAGAAGCTTGTGCAACATCGTTTGCGGTGGTTCAGACATGTTCAACGAAAGCCGCAGGAAGCATCAGTTCGTAGCGGGATAGTAAATTGCCTAAGCGGTGTGAAGAGAGTCAACGGTGAACCAAACTTGACATGGAAAGAGTCTATGAAAAGAGATCTGAAGAATTGGGATATCGCGGAATTAGCCTTGGATAGGAGTTTGCAGAAGCTAGCAATTCATGTACCTGAATCTTGATTGCCGGCTGTGCTCCCTTTTTTGTCTCTCTCTCTCGGGGTTTCATCTCTAGCCTACCCCACTTTGCTTGGGACAAAAAGCTTTGTTGTTGTTGTTGTATTGGAGAGAAAGAAAGATGTATTATAAATAGAGAAAAGGTATTGGGAAGTGACAAAGTTATGTTAGGAAGAGAGAAAAGGTGTGTTGGGAAGAGAGAAAGTGTATTAGTAAGTGGGAATGATAAGTATTTGGGAACAAATTTTGAATGCTAGAATGACAAATAAAAGTGAATAGAGGGAGTAACATATATTATAAATCCAAACAAGAACATAACATGCTAGTCCCAAACAATGCCAAAGATCAAACTCAACGAGACCCATTAATAGAATAAGAAAAAAGAAGCAAATAAAAGTTTCAGCAAGGATAACAAAAGTTTGCCGAAATATTTCTAATTGTCCAACAAATCCCATAAGCATATTAGAATGGAGAATTTGAATTGGGCATTAGTGCCCTACTATGCTAAAAGGTACTCCCTCAAACAAATGATAAATCCATAAAAGGATGTGGGTGCAAGATTTTCTACAACTTTAAATAAAAGTCAAGTAAATAAATTGGTTGCTCAAGCCACATACCATTGATTAGCTTCAGAATTGCTTCTGCACTAGTATTTAGTGTCGGCTGCAGCAAGGGACCAATAACCATTGCTGGGTTTATTGTAACAATTTCAAATCCATTGTCCCTTGCAAACTTCCAAGCAGCCTCTTCTGCAAGCGTCTTCGACACAACATACCATTGCTGCAGAAGAGTGAACATTTAGACAATGATGATATCACCATTTCATCATGCAAACAACGCTCGCAATTCCTGGTGAAGGTGTATTGCAAAGAACCAAGCCCTCGGCACAAATACCTCATGGTTAAATCAATAAGAAGAAACAACAAAGTACCATTTTCATGAAACTGTTTTGAGTGAAAACTAATCCACAGGTACACAAATTCTCAGAAACAAATGAAGATAATTGAAGCAAGGGTGGCACACATTGAGGCATACAGCCACAATAAGCAAAATGTGCTGTGTTGGTTGACACTCACACAGTATGTCCATATATGCCAAACATCCAGACTAGAAAAAAGGTACACGATAATAATTTAAAAATGGAGGCAGTACATCAATTTATTTCAAGATTTATTACCTGAAGCTTTGCACAAATTTCTGGATCAGAAAACCATGTTTCATCGACTATGACATCAGGTGTTCTTGGTTTCCCATTGTAGGCAACAGCAGCCATGGATGATGTTACCACAACCCTTTTAATAGAAGCTTTCTTGCATGAACTAAGAACATTAAGCGTTCCCTTGACAGCTGGGTCAATTAACTCTGCCTGAAGGACATATAGATAAAACAATTCAACATAGAACTCTATAGAAAACTAGTAAGTTTGCAATTTCTAGAAGGAAGCCCAACATGTTGCGCCCAACTCCAATAGGGTGAAGTCACAGGATAAGCAGTTGAGTAAAGTACTTCTTAAACAAGTATTCGGCCCAAAAAGATGTAAATCATGGTCTGAAATTCAGTATTGCTCTACTTGATGTTTTTGGGTTTTACTAAATAAATTACTTTTTTTGAAGAAAGAAGTAATAAAAATGCAAATAAATGCATCTATGTTTGCATTGAGTAGTAAAAACACGAACCTTGGGATCCTTGACATTGTGATAGAAGGGCGAAGCAGTATGGAAGACACAATCACAACCATTAACAGCATCATCAAAAGATCCCTCATCTAGCAAGCTGGCTTTAAACAAGTGAAGCCTATCCTTTGCTCCATCCAGATCACGGAGGTGCTGTGTCTTTTTGGGGTCAGCTGAAATGTTAAGAGAAGTCTGGTGAGATGCTGGGGTCATATTTCAAAGATTTAGGGGCCTCGTTGGAGTCTAAGAACAAAAATGCATAGGAACTTGAGAAACAGTGGAATTCGATAGTGAAGTGAACTCCTGATAATTACAGCAACCCCTGCTAGAAAGGAACATAATAAGAAAATCCTCCCGTTTCGAAAGGATGAACATTAATACTTCCAGTCGTTCAAACTTCTGGGTGCTATTTGTATTACTGTTTCGGCATAATTGGAGACAGTGAACCTGATGTTTTTGTTCCATTTTAGTAAGATAATAATAAAACGACATGAGGATGTGGACATGCCCATTTGTTCAGAATTCAGAGTGCCTATTTTCTGAAGAAATGGAACTCCTAAAAGCCAAAAATGCCTAATCTGGGCACAAAGAATGGGTCGCGGATCGACTGCAACCCATCGTCACACCATCGTCCCCGCCCAACAAATCCACTGAGAATGGATCCCGATAACAGGTCTATTCGCGGAACGGAGAGGAGGAGGCGAGAGCATGCGAGAGGTACTGACCGGTGTCCCGTACGGTGGCGCGGACGGTGTAGCCGCGGTCGAGGAGCAGCTTGGTGATCCAGGACGCGATGTAGCCCGACGCGCCGGTAACGCACACCACCTTCCCCTCCCCGGGCGCCGCCGTCGCCGAGCTCATCTCTTCCGTAGCACAGGACTTTGGGTGTGTGGGACGGGACCGCTGCTGCGGAGGAAGGTTGGAAGGGCAGTTGGATTTGTAATTGCCCACTGCCGCCGAGAACGTGGACGGCCAGCGAGCCTCAGGTACAGTTAAATCGGAGATTTTTTTAAAAAATTTTAACAACAAATACTTTAACATTTCAATCTTTACCATATCATTCTTTTATTTAATACCGCTAGTTTCAATAACCGTGCTTAATGTTACGGTCTTAAAAAAAATATTAACTTAAAAAAAATAATATATTAATATTAAAATTTGAAGTTTCTTATTCTTTATAATAAATTAGCGGATGAATAGCAGCGGCGGAAGCGATTCGCCAAATGACCCAAAATAAATTTGTTTTATTTTTCAATAATTTTTTTTGATCTTATATATTTATTTCAGATAGTTGTATTTTGTTAACTAACAATGTTCTTTGTCGGCTCAAGATCTAAGATATCCGAATGAGCTCGTCCGTTATATTTATAAAAGACGTCTATAAAGAGATTTTATCCGTCAAAATTTTTTTAAAAAAATAACTCTACGTGCGTAGTCTAACCTATTTCTGTTGAGGGTATTATTTTGTCAGGTGTACAGAAAAAAGAAAAATTGTGTTTTTAAAGAGTAGAGATTAAATATTTTGTTCCCTTCAAAAGATATCATTTATTTGAAATTTTAACTTTTTTACTATTTTATATTGTATAATGATACATTATATTTGATGTCAGCATCACTGCAACTCGTAATTTGTTTATCTTTAGCACAACATCAAACAGTAAAACTGTTAAAAGTACCAAAAATATGTTTGAGTGAATTGCACAAAAAACTACATTTTTAAGTCATATGATCACAATACACTAGATTCTAATCTAGTACTTGCGGCAGAATGCATGTTTTAGCCTCAAAGTTTTCACTTTGCACCACTTTTTAGCATTTAACATGGCTAGTGTCATTGGGTCAACAATACCTAGTCATTCAGTAAGCTAGTACAAAAATAGTTTAGAAATTTTTAGTAATTCAATAATTTTATACAGTTCAGTAACTTGTATAACTGGTTCATTAATTTTTATTCATTCAGTAATTTTAATAAGTTTTGTAATTTGTAGAACTGATTCAATTTCAAGTCTTCCAATAATTATAGGAAATTTAATAACTTGTTGAATTGATTCAGTAATTTGTAGATATTCATTAATTTTTAATAAGTTCAGTAAGTTGTAAAATTGGCTCAGTAATTTTCAGTTGTTCATTAATTTTTGGAAGCTTTGTACCAAAAAGTGGTCTAAGTCGTCCAGTAATGCTTAGTCATTTAGTAATTTCAGAAAGTTGAATGCTAAAAAGTAATTTCAATGTTACTATAAATGCTAAAAAGTGGTGTAAAGCAAAGATTCGTAGACTAAAATCTAGTGTAATGTGACAAAAATCTTAGAACCTAATGTAATATGACAATATGACTCTAAAATATAGTATTTTATTAAAAACATTTAAAGGAAAAATATAATTAATGGCTCCAAATAAAAGGTTCATAATTGAGCGGCAAAGATGAAAAGATCAACGGAAGAATTGAAAAATCTCGTTAAATAGAGACCACGTGTTTCTTCGTTGATTTCGTGAATGGTCGTAGAAAGCTACTCCAGCTTGTCAGGGGCTTGTTTGGTCGGAATGGATGAGCCCTCGTCATGAAGGTCGATCCGTAGGTGAGCAGGTTCGCCGCGGAAACCGCGGCTGCACACGGTTTTGGTAAAAACCGATACAGTAAATTATAAAATTAGACAAATTGAAAATCAAATTTTTTAAAAAAAAAATCGGTTGATTTCTACGATTTATCCATCCATTTTTATGATTTATTATTTTTAAATTTAAAATTAAACTGGTTTGATTAGTTTTTCATCGAGTTTTACAGTAAACCGTTCTGTTTCACTATTTTCATATTTTTAAATTTTTAAATTTATTATACCGAAAATCGATCAACTTAAACTAAGCCCAAAGCGATTTGACAGATTTTTATTGAAACCGAGCAGTTTATCGGCGTGGTTTTATGAACCTCTAGTGAGATGCCACAGCAATAATTCCAGCAAGTGGGGTATGGTATAGCTGGCACGCCGCAGCAATAATTTCGCCGGCCGGCCTTGCTGCTGGATGGCGAATGGCAGGATGTGGCCTGCTGCTGTTTGTGGACCTGCAGTGGGTGATGGATGTATCAACCATCCATCTCACGCGAGTCACCGATTCTTATTTTTTGACGAGAGAATTATTTTTCCCTAAAATAATCATCGTTTCTTTTTTAGCTTTATTTTTATTTGAACTGGACAGAAATTCACATTTAGTTTCTTTCTTAGCCCTTCCGTGAGTTTAAGCCTGTAAAGTTGTTAAATGATGGGTGAAATAACTATTTTACCCCTTATGTAAATCTACCAGCATAATTTCCATTTGTAATTGTATTAATCTGATTAAACTATATTTAAATAGAATTTCTTTTTGTAATTTCTATATAAATAGAATATTTTAAAAATAGTTTACACTCATATTAACACAATTGCAAATGAAAATTATATTGGTTCATTTACATGAGGGATAAAATTGCCATTTAACCTTTACTTAGCAAGCTAGGTGCTTAAACTGACAGAAAGTCTAAAAAAGGAACGAAATCTAACAGATGGAAGTTGAAATGAAAAGAGGGCAAGAAAGATTCCCTCAAGCATCCATCCACAGTGGGTGCTCCAAGGGTGTTGGTTGGAGGATCAAGTTGGATGGTATCATCTGTATATATTTTTTTTATGGATATATGTGCAGATAAGGATAATTAACTATTTATTACTAATAAAATAATTATATATTTTTGTACTTTACTAATCTCTATCAATATTAATACTATTATTATAGAAATAAATAGTAATAATAATAATTGTTAATATCAATAAATACACTATGTCCCTTTGTCCTAATTTACTTGTCATTCTATTTAGATTCATTATATACTTTATGCATGTGGACATACGCTATGTCTAGATATATGAAAATGTAATGAATCTAGACACATTATAACTTGGCTAGGATGACAAGTATTTAGGACGGAGTGCATATAATATAATAATTAAAGCAATAAATACTAATTAACAATAAAATATGTTAATTATTATTAATTATATTACTAATGCGCATGTTTCAACAATGTGGATGAGTTCATGATATCTATTGAATATTCTTCAAAGTCGGATAGCTCGTGAACCAAACATCAAACTGCATCCAGACTACCAAACACGCCAATAGTCAGCCAAAATTGACAGAAGCCTCCATTACCCATATGAAGTAGAAGGGCAAACGTACTGTAGTACTACAAATTTATCACTTATTGAATAATAAAAAAATTGTTGTCAGTATGTGGATTACTACCAATTAGCCCATTTGTTAGTTTATCTGTTTGGATGGACTTACTTAATTTTAGTTAGTTAACAATTAGTCTATGGGACCAAACAGTTGTTTATATGATCACACACGGAGGAAAAATGCAATGGAGTGTGGTCCAGGAAAGGAGATGGTAGAGTGGGCCAGAGCGAAATGGATGTGAGAGAGCTGCCCGTTCTCTCTCTCCGCCATGTAGCATCTGAGCCAATTGCATGGACATCCGGCCAACAAGCTGCCGCTGCAAAACCACCACTTTCATGACGAATTACAGCACCAGTACCACCTCAACCAGATTCTTCATAAAAGAATCCGTTAGTACTCTGCTTTAAAAAAACCTTCTGCGGCTCCATACAGCTCTTCAAAATCTTCTTTATTGCTAATCATATATAGTTCATTACTGTGTATTGCTTTCAAAATGTTCAAGGGATTTATTCTTTCCTTCACAACAAAGCCTTCTACTTGCAAAGAAGTTGAGGCAGGCTAAAGATAAACTTGACAAGAACTAACATGTAAAACCATAATTCCATCATACAATACGGTAAAGTGACACTATTGATACAGGACCATAAAACCTGAGCCTTGAGGAAATATACTCTATTAATTTCGTCCTTCTAATTATCGAGAGGTCTATTATTAGCAGTCCAATGATCTACTGTACAGGCCCCATACCTCGGGCGCGGATCGGCTGACTTCCGTCCGTTTACTGCAAGAGCTTGCAGTAAATAATATCAACTGTTCCCTCTATTTAGGCTCCTATCCAATGGCTGTGCGGTCTTCAGTCCATTCCAACAAGAATACAACGGAGAATACAAAGATTTCTATTCCCTTCGTTTCAGAATAATTATTCATCTAAGTTTAGTTCAATATATTTTTATCAATGTTTTTTATAAATATAATAAATTTTAATATACATAAAAATATATATTATGAAAATATTTTTATGATGAATTTAAAAGTACAAACACTAGGTTTTTAAACTTAATTAACTTTATAGAAATCATTTGTCAAATCTAAATGGCATGAAACACAAACAAATATTTATTTTAGGATGGACTGCTTAAGCACCGCAATCAAGCCATCAAAACTTTTTAAGCTGCTTGCTAGGTGAGCCTTATATATATGAAATATTGTACCGATACTTTGGACAATAATAGCACTCTAATGCAATTATGGAATTCATCTTAAATTCTTCCCTAACTTATTATTTTGAGTCTAAACATGAGAATTAAGGAGAAACAATAACTTAAGATATGATGAAAATGAGAATGAGAGATATAGAGATATAAACAATGTAATGAAAAAGTTCTGAGTCTAAAAGATAATTTATTACTCTCTCCTTTAGAAAACTATAACTATGAATTGGAAACCATTGAATTTTTTTCTCTATTTCTAATACATGTCTATATCTCTCATTCTTTTTTTCATCATATCTGACTTTTTTTTTATCTCTCCTTAGTTCTAAAATAATAAATCACGAGAGAATTTAAGATGAATTTCATAAATTTGTAGTAGAATGCTATTATTGTTCAAGGTATCGGTATAATATTTCATATATACACGAGGCTCGCCGAGCAAGCAGCAAAAAATTTTATGATGGCCTAATTGTTTATTTGGATTTCATATCATCTAGATTTGACAAATAATTTTATAGATTTAATTAAGTTTTAAAAATAATATTTTTTACTTTTGAATTCATTATAAGATTTTCCAAACATATAATTTTATTATATATTAAAATTAGTTTATATTTATAAAAAATATTGATGAAAATATATTTAACTAAACTTATATGAACAATTATTTTAAAACGAAGTGAGTAGAAATCTTATAATTGTTGTATTCTCGGTGGAATGGACAACACTACACAGCCATGGGAAAGAGTGGACGGTGGATATGATTTACCGCAAACACGTGCGGTAAATGAAACAGTACTTTTTTGAACTAATGAAACAATTTTTTAAAAAAAATTAGAAACTAATAAAACAATTTTAACTAACTTCAGAAACTAATAGAATAACTTTAAGAAATTTTAGGAACAACTTGGAGAGCACCTACAAGGAAGAGCTTGATAATAGGAAACTAACGGAACAATTTAGAAAATTTTGAAAACTTGTTGGGATTATGTACCTGGATACCTACGAACCTAGCTTAGTCCCGAGACTCAGCTACGATCTATGGCCCGTTACTCTGAAGGCTCAACTGGAGTTCACGAATGACTTCAGCATACTAAACTCCGAAGAGCTAGCCCAACCATTCGAGGGTTGGGTCACTCAAAGACAGCATACATGAACAACTTTGAAAAACTTTGAAAACTTGAAGTAACTTTTTTGAGTTTCCGAAGATTAGCGGTTCAAAATCAAAATCAAATTCAAATTATGAGACTAAACGCTCTAAACTTAAAACTTGGAGGAACTTAGAGTGCAGCTACATGAAAAGCTCCATTAAACGAAATTAACAGAATAACTTTAAAAAAATTTAAGAATTTTAGGGAACTTTTTAAATTTTTTGAAGATTAACTGTTCAAAAAACTCTAAAATTGAGATTAGAAGAGAGAGGTTGTGTAACTAATTTAATTTACAAGCTATGAACAGTGATAATATAATTTTAAAATTTTATATAAGTCTACTAATATATTTTATTCCTGTGTTTTTATTGCTACATTTCAAACACCTTAATTCAAATAAACTTGGAAGAAAAAATAATAAATGATCTAATTTTAATCAATATCATACATGCGGTTTTCTTAATTGTGATATATTTTTACTCTCTTTTTTCCCGCCCCGCTCGCTCCTTGCGATGTGCAGATCTGAGCATTCCTGTGGCCAGACGAAGCAGCGTCGTCAGATAAAAAGCGACGGTTATCGTAGCTTACTGCACGCACTTGCAGTAAACGGCTTACGGTAGCCGATCCGCGCCCCCATACCTCTAGGTAATCCGTGGCTGCCTGCTTCCATTGTCCTTTGTTTAGCGGGTCCTGCACTTCAAACATCTTACTCTTTTTTTTCACCTTATGACGTGGTTCTGCATTCTACTATTGTCTGTGTGTTGATCTTCTCAACACAAAGGTGTGGACTACCATGTCTAGAATTCCAAGATATCCGATAAGTCCTTGCCCTGGCATTTCTTGAAAGGTAATCGATTGCTTTGGGTAGCAGCATCTCATCAAGTTGGTGCAGATAAGCATCAAAATGTGAGTATTGTTGCTTCTCTCCATCAATTGATTCTGTGGCATAACTCTCAACTCCAGCAGCAGAATTGAAGTCATCATGCGGTGCGAAGAGAATTCCCAGCTTCAATCTGTGCCTAGTGATCGGTCCTTGTAAGATGTTGTACTCAAGCAATGGGAAGTGGCGTTGCAAAAATATATGACAGACAGGTTCTGGAAATATGCCTGATAGCCTTGATGCATTTGTGCTCCTGCTGGTGCAAACTGGTGGCATGCTGGGCAGACCATATCCTTGGCAGCACAGTGGATTAGGGCGGAAACATCGAGTCAGTATGTTGTGAATATGGTTCCAGTGCTCATTGTTACCAAATGCATTACATGGCAACCAGCAGAAATCTAGAGTTGGGAGCTGTCTGAGCTTCTTGATAATAACATCAGCGGTAGACTTGAAATGGGGTGTGACCAACTTTAGACACTTGTTTATAATCCCAGTAATGTCTGTGCTTTCAGAAAGACGCAAAATAGATCCTAAGTGAAAACTATGCTCTGGTATCTCATGATCTTCATAGACAAATCCTAGCATGGCCTCAAGCCCACGCCCTTCAAAACTCATAGGTCGTATGCGAAAGTAACGGCATTGGTTATGATGCCACATTTCATACTGTACAAATTTGCCTGCAAAAAGATGTGTGATGAGAGGGTCAAAGAACATGTATTGTTTTGGTGTCCCACCAAGCTGCACACCTCTCAGAAAGTCATTAGCTCCATCAGCAAGCCTCTCAAATCTTCGAACAGTAGCCTTGCTTGACCATTCATCATTTTTCTGGCTGACAATTAAGGACATGAATGATTTGGTTGCATGAGCAACGCGTCTAGGAAATTAAGACTGCTCGATCTGCTTTTGGAGCCTTTTGTCTTCTTGAGAGCATCGCTTGCATTCACGCATTGCATGTTTGCACTCTTGAGATGCACGCTTCAACTTCCTTCGCCAATGTAGCAACGGCACATCGGTGATCTGCCACTTGCTGGAAATAGCAATTGCTACCTCTATTTTAATGTGGGCCATCTCCAACCTCTCTTTGTTGCTCCTTAGATTATCCTCATGTTTGCTTATTACGCAAGAAAAGATTCTGCTGACTGCTTCCCCAACTATTGCAGATCCAAACATCTCAGACATGGTGACGTTGTGAGTCCTCAATACAGAAAACACTATCCTGCTCAAGAAAAAGAATAAAATTAGACAAGCAAATCAAGCTTGCAAATAGCTGATTAGATTCCTTTGCACTACTATTGCTTGCATGGATAGATCAACCAGGATCTGAGGGATTTTATGAGAAAAGGATGCCAAGCAGATGAGCCCCACAAAAACATAGGATAATATGGTTAACTTTGCATAAATGATCACTGGACATTCTAAACTTGAATAATGAGGTAATTATTAGATTTAAGTATTTAGATGAAATAACATGGTGTGAGCACATGTAGTAATCGCACTTGACCTCCATGTCAAGAATTCCTAATCATTCATGAACATCAAGCCATGAATGCAAATCTACATCTATTTCACGCACAATGAAAATGCAAGACAGATGTGGTTTATATATTTTCCTACTCTAAACAAAAGATCCATCATTAAGGAGCTTGATGCCACAAGCACGGCTATTCGAATAGAACTTTTTTTCTCTCGAACATGCAAGAGAATTGCGTGTCATTTCATTAAGGAGAAATAACAACAAAGTACAGCAGGGGGGAGGGTGTCTCTCCCAACAAACATCAGCACACCCTGGAGAGACAACTGCCCAACAGAGACAAGATCACCTTAGAACACTCAACACCCACCCTATCTAATAACTAACCCAATGCTGAACTCTAGAATTCAGGTTACAGTAATTGACCAATTGAGCAGCCCTTGAAGCTGTGAGGCTCCTGCAACACACCAAATAGCACACTCATCGCTAATATTCCACAGCAGGTAAGGTATGTTCAGTTGTGCATAATTGAGCACATAGTCATTCTGGTGTTTCCAAATTTTCCAGGCCATCAAAATGACCAGGGAATTAAAACCTCTTCTGATTTCCTTTGGCAATAGGTACCTCGCTTTGCTTCACCAGCTTGAAAACCGACCCACTGAAGATTGCGGAGCAATGTAGATGATATTCAGTTTCAGCAGGATCAGTGTCCATATCTGCTGGGAGAACACACATGATACAAGTATATGCTGAATAGTTTCCCTTGTTTGGTCACATAATGGATACACTATGGGGTGTGGCAGATTCCGCTTAAAAAGACGATCTACTGTCCAGCAGCGATTGTTGACAGCGAGCCAAATGAAGAACTTGCTGCGTGGCGGAGCCCAGGACTTCGAAATCCTTTTCCAAGGTGCAAATCTGATTGTCCACATGAAGAAGGCATTGTAGCCGACTTATAGACCCCAGATTTAGAGAAACGCCAGAAGTGCTGATCTGGTGTGTCTTGTTGCAAGTGGATATTTTCCATCAAGTCCCAAATATGGAGATACTCAATTATGACTTTGCACTGTGATTGCTCTCTTGATATCTGCCACCCATGTCTTGTTGAGTAATGCTTGTGCCACTGTCTTCTAATTTTTGACTTTGTTTTGCCGGCTGTTGCTCCTTTTTAGCCTACCCCAACTTGTTTAGGACAAAAGGCTTTGTTGTTGTTGTTGTTGTGTTGTTGTGTTGTTGTGTTTTGTATAATAGCAAATAGGTGTGGAGCAATATCTGAGATTGTCTGGCCATGTAGCCTTCTATCGGTCTAGAAAAAAAGTTGAAAGACCATCTCCTACGGTGGTCGATACTGCAACATTGAACATGGCTCGTGCATTTCAGGGTAAAGGGATCGGCAAGCCCTCCCAGGGATGAGAAGATCCAATTTTTTTAGCCCATAGCCATCTAATGCGTAGTGCCCAGCCTAGCACCTTTAGATCGTGGATGCCAAGTCCGCCATACTGCAGAGGGCGCTGAACCCGGTCCCAGGAGACCAACCAGCAGCCCTCATTTGCAGTCCCTTTACCTTTCCAGAGGAAACTACTTCGCCACTTGCTTATAGCCTTGATCGCCCATTTAGGGAGATCCATCATGGATGCCAAGTCCGCCATACTGCAGAGGGCGCTGAACCCGGTCCCAGGAGACCAAGCAGCAGCCCCCATTTGCAGTCCCTTAACCTTTCCAGAGGAAATTACTTCGCCACTTGTTTATAGCCTTGATCGCCCATTTAGGGAGATCCAGCACCATCAAGAGGTAAATTGGAATGGGTGTTAGAACCGCCTAGACTGTGATGAGGAGTCCAGCTCGGTTCATGAGTGAGGCTTTCCATCTTGGTAGGTGGTCAGCCACTTTTTCAACTAGAGAGAGCAGCTCCAACTTGGTCAACTTGTGCACCGAAAGCGGCAGACCCAGATAAGTACATGGAGTGTGTTTAACTTCACACGGCAACACTTCAGATATAATCCTTAGGTCATCGTTGCTGCATTGAATAGGCGTGATAGAGCTTTGTGCGTTGAACCCATAAACTTTGAGTGACCATTTGTGGTGTAGCTAGCACCATGCACCCAAGAAGTGTGCACATGGATATCACATATAGTTGTTTCACTAGATGTCCGCTAGTCATGCCTTCCTTGAAATGCATTGGTTCTCTGTTTACCCAGATCTAACACCCCATAGGCTAGCCCTGCTTACAATGGATCGATAGTCCCGGGGATGCAATTAATTTTATCAGTAAAACTTGGGCTCAACACTGTAGTGATGGAGGTCCCTGTGGATACATTCACCACATGAATTATCCATACATGCAAACTACTACTAGTAGGCAGCAAAGATTTAAATTAACTACTTGGCCATAACCGTCCTAAACCAGCATCCATGGTTGCATGAAGTTTCCTTAAATCAAGATTCAACGTAATGATCCTTATGTGACACGACACGTACCCTAAATCAACATTTCGCCTATCTCCATCTAACCATCAAGGTCATCATAATAAACTATAAACCGTCACCATTAGGGCTGAAAATGGTCGGAAAACTAATCTACCATTTTCATTTTTACATTTCAAACACCGGACAAAAACGAAAACGAAAACGAAAAACCCGAAAACGAAAACGGTTGGAAAAAATACGGAGTTCCGAAAACGAAACAATTTGGACGGTAATGCATCGGAAATAGTCGGTAACCGGAATCAAGTCGGAAATGTAATAACATAGATGTCATCGAAAGATAGGTTCATAGAAGAGGTTATTTAGTTTGTAACTTTTATTTTTTATTTGTATAAAACATGTTCAAATAAAATCTCATTTTGTAGATTTAACTGCAAGGAATATAAATATGCAAATGAGAAAAAGCCGAAAACGAAAACGGTTGGAAAAAATACGGAGTTTCGAAAATGAAACAATTTGGACGGTAATACATCGGAAATGGTCGGTAACCGGAATCAAGTCGGAAATGTAATAACATAGATGTCATCGAAAGATAGGTTCATAGAAGAGGTTATTTAGTTTGTAACTTTTATTTTTTATTTTTATAAAACATGTTCAAATAAAATCTCATTTTGTAGATTTAACTCCAAGGAATATAAATCTGCAAATGAAATATTAATTTGATTTACTAGTTAAGAAATATCAGAATTTAAAAAATGTTAAACATTGTTTTGAGGTTTCAGTGCAATCTCTGCTCTGGCTGGTGGCGAAACGCATGTCCTATGTTCTTTTCCTTCCAGTGGACCTAGGCTGATAGTTGCCGTCCGATTCACCGATGAATCTGGACTGATTTCCATATTTGAGAAAAACGGAAAAAAACAGAAAAAAAAACCCCAGTAAAACGGAATTTCGCTGAAATAGTCGGAAAAAAGGCCATACCATTTTCGTTACCGTTTTTATTTTTTGTTTTACTGTTTTTGTCCGTTTTCATATTTCTCCGCCTATCCAAAATGGTACGAGAAAAACGGTAAACAAAACGCGGTCGGAACGAGAAATTTCCATACCGTTTTCAGCCCTAGTCACCATCGATCCATAACTCTAAAACTACATCAATTAAGACTCTTGCAACAATATTAGCTAGAGTAATAATTACTAGAAGTGCATTAACATTTATATTTAGCTATAGACTACAACTAAGCATGCTCCCATGATGGCCACCATGATCCTATGGATTAACCTATCAATTCTACATTTTAGGCACTTAACTTTATTTGCAATCATATATAAGATCAAAATGATTGGGGGTGTGCTTGCCTCGTACCTTTAAATTAGTTGATCAGAAGGTAGTCTTCACGTGTCGACCACCATGTGCTGAAGTCCTTCGACAATTCAGTCATGTTGTCAAATCCAACATCGAGGAAACACCAAAGAAGACGAATAAAGCGATCTGAAGAAATCAACTGCAATAAACATAGAACATTTTGAATAAACGAAACAAGAATGAGACATGCATATATTTCAAACAATGCATGAGGCATGAGCTACATAAATCAAACTTCGTGACAAAAATGTGTTTAAAGGATTTAAACCTTTACTTTTACAATGACCATATTCACCTAGACATATTACTCATCCAAAGACAAAAAATCTTATTTTAGTAAATGTAAAAGATAAGTAGGAGGAAATTTACGGAGTTTAATTATAGTGATTGTGTTATCTATAATATAAGTTCTAGATTATTTCTACTAAAGACTCATGAGGTTGATTAGGGAAAATAGAGTATATAAACTAGATGATTAAGCATATTATTAAAGTTTGTAGATGAACCTACACTAGATCATGTCAAGCCTTATTTAAACTAACATATATTACATTTACTAACCTAGAGATGTCTACTATTTGATTTAATAAACTAGATCATATCATTATATGGTGTATAAATCTATCTTTGTGTGCATGTACAATTTGTCTATTTGCATGGAAGGTAAAAGCACTTTTATGGACCTAAATTATTTGTAAATGTTTCATGATTCTTAAATAGCATGCATGCATCTATGTTTCTATATGCCCAATGCTTATATTGAATTCTTTAACCATGGTATTGTCAGTGTCATGGCACTAGGTACCTCAAGGCCACATAGTGTGAGGGTCACATAAGATCCCAATAATGTGTGAGCCTCGAGACATGACAAGACAAGGCAATACAGGAGGCTGCCCCCTCCTTCACCCATCTTGCCACATGCACTCACTGAAGCAAGAAAGTGGGTCAACCACTCCAACCCATAAAGCATGACGAGCTGTGCTTGGGCCTAGGTGCGGGCTTGTTGGCCTGACACGAGCACTGCCCATTTAGTGCGGCCCGACTAGACATGACGCCCCGCCCACGTGGCCTGCCCGATTCAGCATGGTATGGCTCGAAAGGTCCGTGGTATTTTTATTTGAAATTTAATGTTAAATACATGTAATTTAACTAATTTATATTTAAAATTTAGTATTTTAAGTATTATATAATTAATTTTCTATAATTTTTCGAGACAAAAAATTTATTTTTCTTTCGAACCCGGCCAGCACAGCACGGCATGACCCGTGTAAAAATAGCCGATCTATGCTTGGCCTCAGATAGCAGCCCGCACGTGCGACACAGCACGACTCAATTATTTAATAAACTGTGTCGAGCTATCTCGAAAAAGGCATAAGCCTGGCCAAGTCCAGGCCGGGACAGCCGACACGGCCCGTTGGCCATCCATGGGCAACAATAAAGTACTGCCTTATGGTATCACTTTGCAATAAGCATTGTGGTTGCCTTTAGTGCAAAACAAATCCACGATCTTGAAAAAAAAATCGAAATCGTGATCTAATGCATAAGCTACGGGGCACACTGATGCTCACCAACGGGTTAGTCGGGTTGTGCTGGCTGGAGACGAACTGGCGACGAGCGGGCGGCGGCGGAAGAAAAGGCGCGGCGGCGACGACCACGATTCTCCGAAAATCTTGGAACAAAATGCATACAGAGCAGGATAGCAACACTCGGAGATGATCTAAGGTTGATGAATCAGATTGAAGCTCACCTGAGAAGCTTCAATTCTGGCAATGGCGACGGCGGGCGAAATTGGGGAAGACTTCCGATTTCTCCGAAATTACATTCGATTCTTGGCCGGTTTCTTGCGTTGGGGAGGTGAAATGGCGGGAGGAAGGAGCAACTGACCTTGGGGAAGGATTTATATAGCGGGAAAGGCGACGGATAGGATGAGCGCGTACGCGGCGAGAGAGGCGAAACGGTAACATACGACTGTCATAAGTGTGTTGCCGCCGCGACCGAGCAGTGAGCACGCCCCGTTCCTACAGCGATGGAGACGCGGAAGGACGGACTCCGCTTTATGCTTGCGTCGGAGGAAACCGAATGGAAACAACTCGAATTCAGATGGAAATTTAATCACTGGGCTAGTCTCGTCATTGGCATTGCAGCCACTAAAACATGGAAAAGAATAATACTTAAAATGCATGTCAATACTACTATTATAGAACAGCATCATGAATGATAAGAGTTTCATTTAGATAAGTCTAGGTTCAGTGAAAGTCAATTTTTTTTAACTGTGCCCAATAATATCTAGAACATTAAATAATTTTTTTATAAAGAGTTACATATTATGAAAGTTTATTTCATTATAAATTTTAAAATATAATTTATATATAATTAAAATGTTATCTATTTTCTTTTATTAGTGGTCAATGTTAAACATTTTTTACTTTGACTAAAGATAAAAATACCTTTATTTTTGAATGAAAGGTGTATAATAAAAAAAATCTTAGGGAGAAGATGAATATACTCCCTTCGGTTTTAAAATATTGATACCGTTGATTTCTAACATCAACTTTATCATTCATCTTATTTAAAACATTATGATAAATATAATATATTTTGTTATAATTTGATTTATTATTGATGATATTTGAAACACAGTTATCATTCATCTTATTTAAAACATTATGATAAATATAATATATTTTGTTATAATTTGATTTATCATTGATGATATTTAAAACACAGCTACAGTAATAATTTATATATTTGAATAAATTTTTTATTATGATAAATATAATATATTTTGTTATAATTTAATTTATCAATAGTGGAAATTTATACTAACTAATGTCAGTGATGAAAACAGAGGGTTAAATTATTTCTATAGCCAAATACATTCAGTACATATGTGTATACATAAAATTTTCCACTCGGGTGTTATCAGGGGACATTTGTCCTGACATTTAGAATCCATGTGGCTGCTAATTTCGATCCTCATAATTCTTCGAGGACAGTTGCTTTCAGGAGGAAGAAAAAAAAATTCTTCCAGGAACTTCAGACGGAAGAAGCAAGGTTGTTACATAAGAGCGCCAGTTTAAGAGGAATTCAAGTCCAACACTAGTGTGAGTGCGGCTTCAAGGAAAGAACGCAGGGACACCATCAAACCCAACTGTAGCTGGAGGCACGACTGGGCTGGTCCGCTGCCCGTCGACGACCACCGCAACTCCGCGCCGGCCTGCCGCTATTGCCCATTCGTTAGAAGGTCCGTGGGCCTTAGCTGCAGGAAATTACTGGGCTGACAATATCCCTCACGGATAGCCCACTCAAGATCCGATTGTGCTTTTTTTCTCAATGAAGATGAATTGTGATTTTCGGACCTAATAAAGCATGGAAAATTTTCGGATTTGCATCATCATTAAATTGTTATAAAAGTATGTGAAACCGAAAAAGGAAAAAAAAAGAGATTACATCTCCTTTCAAATAATGACAGTAATTCTATTATGCTGTGGTCACTCGTGGTTGGTGATAATTGATTTTGCCATTACCTCTAGTTTGTGGCAAACCTTCACCAGTTCCTCCCTATATGACCTACCTTTACGTACTTGTCAGACAAGAATTTCGACCAAACATCACCGCAAGGACCCCATTCGCACAAAGGAAGCTTGTACATGCTCTGGCTTCATAATTCTTATCGTTTTGGATAACGACACGGTTTTTAAAATATAACTTTAACTTTTACTATTTATAAAAAAAAATTATTGAACAATGACATGTATAAACGACAGGAATTTTGAAAGCGGAGGGAGCAACTTCATCCAGAATGGAGATGGTAGGCGTGTTTGGAATGAAGGAAGGGAGTATTCTTTTCCATAAAAAAGAAACAGAAGAAAAGCAATTCACGGGATATAAAATATCCATTCCAACCCGAAAGGAAATCTTTGCTCGTTGCTGCCGCGTCCCAATGCCCACTAGCCTCGACGGCGAGCACCCCCCCCCCCCCCGCCCCTGCGGGCTCCCATGTCACTGTGCCCGTGCACGCCGGCCGTCGAGGGGAGCTGCTAAAATGCAACAAAAGGCAAATTATGATGCTATTGCTATAAACCATAATTTAGGATGTATTTAAGAGCAAATTTATTCATTTTGATAATAAAAAAGCAAGTAAAATAAGATTTTCTTTTACTTCTACAAGCGCAACATCACAATCAAGAAGTCAAATATTGCACAAGCTAACTGAATTAGAGCTAAATAGTATATTTATATTGTATGCTTAAGAGAATTTTCAATGGGAGGGGGGGGGGGGCTAGGACTCAGGATGGTCTCCTGGTGGCTCTGCCCCTGCCACCTCGTCCTCTGACTCTCGCCACAACCTCGACTACCAGAACAGTGCCTCCGCCACCCATAGTTTCTTCTTCCTCCTTCCCCGCCATTGCTCCGAATGACCCGCTCCACTCAGGAAGCAATGGAGTGGAGGTGGTATACCTGTTAGGTTTTCTCGGAGACTTCAGATCGCATGGCAACGGCTGTGATTGAGCGACTAATTCAATTTATATGCTATGAATAGTGATAATATAGCTTCTAAAAATATCATTTACTTGCACTAACATCTTTATCCTGTGTTTATATTCCTACATTTCAAACACCTTAATTTTTCGGATTTCTATGGTTTTGCTACTTTCTCAATTCTTGTATTTTCTACATTCCTGTAGTTTTTTTTTCATATGATTCTATTATTCATTCCTCCACTGAAGGGCCCCTAACTCTTCACATTTTTGGTATACTCTCTACTTTTTTACTCCTTAAATCCCATGTTGTTGACGTCGGAAAGCGGATCCTGGGTCTAATGCACCACACACACGTTCGTGTGCGGAACGTCGATGTCGCCTTGACAACAATCATCACGAGCATCTAGAAAACCCACCTCGAGAGAGACCCTGTCGGAGGAGGATCTTCTTAGGGTTGATCCGAACTCGATCAGGCCAGCCGAATCGCCTTCACACATCGTCGAGATGGAAGAAGAACAGAATTGGGGTCGAGTAAAGAGATTAGGGTTTGGAGAGGTAAAAAATGTAAGGCAAGTTGATAGAGACGATTGGGATCCCCCTCAATTGGCCTAAGGCCTCCTTTTATAGAGGTGGGGTGGTCTCTCCCCGAAAAGTTTCGGATCCTATAAATTAGGAAGGTAAAAACAACCGAAACCGACTTCACCGGATGGTCCGGCACATTGCCAGACACTCCGGTCACCGGACACTCTAGTACGGTGCCGGATAGTCCGTCGTGTAAAACTTTGGAACCCGAGAGGGCTCACTGGATACTCTAGCAACTTGTCGGATAGTCCGTCGTGTAAAACCTAGGAACGCGAGAGGTCTTTCCGGATAGTCTGGCAACTTGCCGGATGATCCGGTGCGCAAATGACCGAACTCGAGAGGGCCCGCCGAACACTTCGGTTACCGGACACTCTGGCATTGTGTCGAACAGTTCGGTGTGCAACATACCTGAACCCGAGAGAGCTTGTCGGACATTCCGGTCATCACACCGGACAGTCCAGCGAGCAAAATGCCCAAACTCGACAGGGCTTGCCGGAGACTCCGACGTTATGCCGGACACTCCGGTGGCGTCGATCTTTGGGTGTCAACATATGCTTCCTGTTTTTTGGTGAAGTATCTGCACTATAAAGCATTCTAAACACTCAAAAACACCTAAGGGCGATGGTTCTTTGACTCATCGGCCATAACACAACATTTTAGCAACGATATTCACTATATCGGCTATCTCTCCTTTAAGTGTTTTGCCACACGCTAGGATAATATTTCTTCAAATATCGGTCATTAAAGGCTTTAGGCAGTGATGTTCCTTGCAAGTCTTTTACTATGTATGCATTCCTGGCTATGACTCTTGTTATCTTATATGGTCCCTCCCAACTAGGGGACCACTTCTCGAATTTGACGCTCCTCGAACCGTCGGGCAGAATTGTTTTCCAAACCAATTCGCCCATCTGAAAAGTTTTGACTTTCACCTTCTTATTGTAGGCTCTAGCAACTCTTGCCTTGTCCTTCTCGATCTCCTTTAAGGCATTTAAATGCTTATCGGTCACCTCATCAATATTGTCTAACATTAAGGCATCATACTCATCGGTGGATAAGTCATTTTGTTTAGCTAAACTTAGAGCTAATAGATTTACCTCAACGGGCAAAACGGCCTCTTGTCTATACATAAGCTCATAGGGTGTTACCTTAGTTGCTCCATGCTTAGATATCTGATGAGCCCACAAAGCTTCCGATAAGACTTCGTGCCACCTCTTGGGGCGATTCTCTATCTTTTTCTTAATGAGCTTAATCAATATCTTATTATTAGACTCGACCTGACCATTGGTCTGAGCGTAATATGGAGAAGAATTGAGCAATTTAATCCCATAGGATTCGACAAACTCACGAACGTGACCCGATGTAAATGAAGTACCTTGATCTGTGGTCAAAATTTGCGGTATGCCGAATCTATTAATAATACGGTTAGTAATGAACTTAATTACCTCTTTATGTGTCATGTTCTTAAGGGCAACCGTTTCGGTCCACTTGGTGAAGTAATCTGTTGCTACCAACACGAAGCGGTGTCCCTTCGAAGACGGAGGATGTATTTGCCCTACAAAATCCAGTCCCCATCTTTGAAATGGCCAAAGTTTGATGATGGAGTTCATCATGGCAGCGGGCACTAATTGAGCATTTTCAAATTTTTAACATTCTTCGCACCCTTTTTAGTAATGATAACAATCGGCAATCATAGTGGGCCAATAGAATCTAGCCCTCCTTAATAGCCACTTCATCTTAAGAGCCGATTGATGCGTACGACAAATACCTTCATGAACTTCCCCCATGGCTACTTTGGCTTCTTCACCATCTAAACATTTTAAGAGCAAATCTTTCTCCTGTTTGACGATACAAATGGCCATCAATCAAAGTGTACTTGAAAGCCATGTGTCGAACTTTTCGTTCTGCCCTTTGGTTTGGGTCACAAAAATAAGACACTATAGGAGACCTCCAATCGGATGATTCGGCTTTACTATGGTTTGATTCACTGACAGCCGAATTCTCTATTTCTAGGATTTCAAGCATTGGTTCCTTAGCGATTGAATATCTCTTTTTGCTAACATTGTAACCGGATGCTTGTTGTGCCAAATCATTAGCTCTACTATTTTCATGCCTAGGAACATGATATATATGAAATTCATCTAAATTTTTGACAATATCTAGGCATTTATCCATAATTGCATTTAGTGATCCATCTAAGCATTGAAAATTTCTAGAAACTTGTTGTAATATTAACAATGAATCACCGAAAGCCTCTACATGCCTTACTCCTATGGATTCCAACATCTCTAAACTGAATAACAATGCTTCATATTCGGCTTGATTATTAGTGCAAACATACTTCAATCGGTTAGAAAATTCAAAGTATTCATTATGAGGAGATACTAACACCACACCAATGCCTTGACCTTCTTTGCAAACCGATCCATCAAAGTACAATTTCCAGTGAATAAATGCAACATAACTGACATCCAAATTATGCTCTAAATCAAACCGATGTTCAACAATAAAATCTGTAACAATTTGGCCTTTCATAGATTTTAAGGATTCATAGGCCAAATCATATTCAATTGAAGCATATGCCCATTTACTAAGTCTACCACTAGATATTGGTCTATGCAATATATGTTTAATAACATCGGTTTGACAAGCAACTACACAAGTACTAGCCAACAAATAATGTCTCAATTTGGTGCAAGCATAATACAAAGAAAAACATAATTTTTCGATAGGAGCGCACCTTGTTTCTGCATCCACCAACCGTCGACTCACTTACAAATTACATACTCTCTTTCCTCGGTTTCTTGTGTCAAAACAGCGCCAATCACATTGTCTTTGGCTGCCACATATAGGCGAAAAGGAGCTCCCCTCCTAGACGCCCGAAGAACTGGAGGTGATGACAAATATTTTTTGATTTTGTCAAAGGCTTCTTGCTGTTTTGCCCTCTAAGTAAATTTGGTTTCATTTTTTAATCGAAAGAATGGAGTGAAGGCATTAATTTTCTCCGACAAGTTGGATATGAATCTTCTCAAATAGTTCACCTTGTCCAAGAATTTCTGCACATCTCTTTTGCATGTGGGCACTTGGACTTTTTGTATGGCTTCTATTTTCTTAGGATATATTTCTATGCCATTCTCATAAATAATGAAATCTAAGAACTTTGTCGACACACCAAAAAGCACACTTGAGCGAGTTCATTTTCAAGCCAAAACAACGTATACGCTCTAAAGTAAGACGCAAATCGGTTAAATGTGAATTTAGAGCAGCCGATTTAATAACCACATCATTTATATATACCTCTATGATGACACCAAGCAAATCATGAAAGATGAAATTCATAGCTCTTTGATCAGTGGCACCCGCGTTTTCTAACCCAAAAGTCATGACAACCATCTTAAACAAACCGACAAAACTGAGACATCTAAATGTAGTTTTAGACATATCATCTTTAGCCATAAAAATCTGATTATATCTCGCATTACCATAAAAAAAACTAATCACTTTATGGTCGGAAGCATCATTAATCAACATGTCAGCTATAAGCATAGGATACTCATCTTTGGGAGTAGCTCTATTCAGATTTTTAAAATCAATGCAAACTCTTATCTTACCCCGTATTTTTTTTCTCGATGGGTATAATATTGGATATTCATCCGCATACCTGTAAGGTCTTATAAAATTTGCGTCAAGTAATCAGTTTACCTCTTTTTTAATCTAATCATACATGTCCAGATTGAACCTTCTCATTGGCTACTTAAAAGGTCTAAAACCAGAGTTGATAGAAAGCCAATGTTCTACGAGTTCACGGCTCAATCTCGGCACTTCATTTTAAGACCATGCGAAGCAATCTCCGTATTCTTTCAAAAGCTCGATTAACTCTTCTTTATAATTAGCTTTCAGATTTTTGTTTAAAAACATTAGCTTTGGATTTTTATTGTCACCAAGATCACCTCTTCAAGAGGGTTGACCGATGTAAAACCTTAACCTAATTTATCTATATTTTCTATTTCTTTTATAGTTTTACACATATGGTTCATATTAGCCCGATAATGTTTGACTCACTTTTGCAACCAATTCAAATTTGACTCTATTAAATCACATAATATGATTGAGTCGATTCTCCATCCGCTTTACATTGATGGATATAAATTCTTTTTTAGTAACACTAAAAAAAATCATAATGTTGAATCTAAGCCCGTCAATCACTAACACCGCGAAGCACGCGTACAGGGCCGTGTTCGCGTTGTCGGCGGTCGTGGCGTCGACCTGCAGGCCGTTCAGCGCGTTGAACATGCCCGGGCAGCAGAAGCAGATGAAGCCCAGCAGGGACACCTGCGCCAGTGGAGAGTCGAGCCGAAGGAGGCCGCGCCTCGACGGCGCCGACGACGGAATCGACTCTGGTTCCTCCGGCTGCTCTGTCACCGCCATTACTACGCCGGATTGCTCTAGCGCATATGACAATCGATTCTTACCGCAGGAGTGTTTTAATGTCAGCTGGCTACATGTATACTACCGGTGAACAATGCTAATATATTGAATGGAAGTACTTCATATGCTTGATTATCCACGAGTATTTTGAAAGATGGAGGGGGTGGGCTTCAGCCCAGGAAAAGGTAGTTTCCTTTTTTATTTCCTTAATTCTTTTAATGTTATTTCCTATGGCTTTTAAATTTTCAAAGTAAATACAAAAACAATGCAAGAATTAAATATGTAAGCCATGCACGAGATGCAACTCTAAGCAATATTAATTTTAAAATATCTTTATCCTATAATAGTTTTGTGCATGTAATTAAATGAATATAAGATTTATAGATTTTAATTTTAAACAATTACTCTTTTTTTTTGTTGTCTACTTTGACTTGTAACATAATCTTTGATATTCATCTTATTAAAAAAATATGATAAACATCATATTGTTTTTATATAATTTGATTTATCATTACAGATATTTCAAATATGGTAAATTTACATATTTGAACTAATATTTGAATAAGGTGCATAGTCAAATATGACGTTTATAATCGACAGCTATATAACAATAAAAAAAAGGGAAGAAGTAGGATGTTAAAGCCACATAAGTATCGGTTTCTCTCTGCCCTTATGTGATTGATTGTCTTGTTAAGAGTAGAATTGTAGAGAAGCAATTGGTAGACACTACTGAGAGAAAAAAATGGTTCTCTTTTGTTTTTTTAATAGTGAACAACATACACGTGTTAAACATGAAATTCATCTCCAAGGAAGAGACAACTGACAAACATAAATAATCCACACCCTGCCATTGACCGGCCGGCAGCGTTCCCATAGCATCTGAAACCACCCTGGCCAGCCCGGAATCCAGTACCCCATCTCAGTAATCCATCGGTACACCAATGAACAATTGCAAAAAGTTTACCGCTTAGGGTGTCAGCGCCCAGCTGCTCAAGATTACTGCGTACTGAAAGCCGGTTCACCAAAAGGACAGGAACAAGGGTACAAGAATGGAACATCCAGCGTGCCAAATTATAAGGTGACCATATGTGAGGCGTTATATGTACAATTCCGTGTTGAATTCAATAAACATGCAAAGGAGCAAAACGTAAGAGAGAAATTTGTGGATCCCGACCATAGCAGTATCGTGCTGTTAGGAAAAATACATCACCCCCTTCATTCCAAGATGATAGCCTCATGATATCCTGTAGAGAGGACAGATTTCTGTTAACAGTGCCCTGGTACAAGATACACCTAAAGTTTGTTGCTACAAAAAACAGTTCTATTCGGACTGCAGTAATAACAAATCATGTAAGAGTTGCTCCTAATATTTACCAAATGATTACATCACCATTTTCACATACTAAGGCCAGCAGATGCTGCTGCTATCAGTTAAGTGGGTCAACAAACTTGTCCATTCAACAAGCGAACAGAGGATAAAATTGAATTGGTGCCGCCTTATGCCGTGGATGCCATCGAAAACAAAAGGGAAAAAACAGGACGAGGTTGTATTGCTCGTGATGGTGCGTCTTTGTTGGTTGTGGACCATCCACACACCAGAGGAATATAAGCACATCACTCGAGCTCTAACAAGCAGCAAAGTTTTTTTTTTCCTTTAGCTGATGATCCACCCTAGCTACCTGGGCAAGATTTTAAGTGACAAATGTTGCTCAAAGACAAGTGGCTATCAAATGAGACAACCGACTGCATATATAAAACCAATTTGGTGATTTCTGCAAAAGATCAGATAATGGACCTCCTGCAGGAGGGTCAAGAATGGTTTGCTGAGCATTGACCCACCAAATGTATTATCTATTTCTCTTTTAGAGAAAAAAAAACTTAATCATTTCTTCTCAGAAATTTCATTCTTGTTAATACTTCATATGGTGAAAGTCAGCATTTACCTTAAGGAGGAAAACAGCTTGCGGACTGCTTCAAAGATTTCATCTGCAGTGCCTGTTGCATTTATCTGTATCCAGTTGAATGATTATAATCTTCTCAAAAGCACAGGCTGTTCAGCTATAGTTTAAGCAAAGTACATTATGTTCTTTTTTCCAGCAATTATGGGGGGGCCATAACCCCTGATGGATCATAATGAGGTTGTTCAGCTATATCAAATCAATAAGTAGATCTCACTTTTGTTCGATCAAACCACAGAAAATAGGGCTCTTACAGTAATATCAGTTTAAACACGGAAAAACACCATAAATTCTCTTGTTCTGCTTAAAAAATGCAACATTTTAGTTTTGCAACAATATGCTTCTCAAGTGCACATTTAGATTAGATAAAACTAAAGGATTCAGGAGGAAAAAATGTAATACCCTACGCCTATGAAAGCTTCTTGGTCCACTTAGCAACAAAAGGAAGAAGACAATTTGAAAAAGATAAAAAGAAATCCCATTATTGTCTTGTAAAAGAGTGACACTATTACCTTGTGCACTTTTCCCTTTGAAGAGTAGTAGTCAACAACAGGAATATTTAAGCTCTCAAACACTTTTAGACGTTTCTTGATTGTTTCAATATTATCATCAACCCGTCCCTACAGTGTATATATGTGAAACAAAAATGAAAAATAAGAGGCAAAAAAAGTTCAGCACACTTTGAGAGAATTCAATAAAATCATATTTGTATTGGCAGCTTCAAGATGAACTTTGAATGTTAGATGTTTAACGTCAGGTTTTCTAACAAACTTCATTAGCCTCAGGTAACTGTAACTAAATTTATAGTTTCCTGGTGACATAACAACTAAATGGAAATTTTCTAACCTTGATTTCACACAATTTATGTGCCTCAGATTGCAGAAGTAAAGAAGTTGGTCTTCTTTTTATTCATTTGAACCATATGAAGAAAATTGCATGGTGAATTCCAGAGAGTCAGGGACAGACGTTGGATAAGTTGATTGTCAATGAGTAGAGAAATTGCAATCTTAGGAAAACTCATATTTATCACTATATTTGGAGGTACAAGTAGGAGTAAATTTTTGGTAAGAGACATCTGCTCAGGTTACAACATGAGTTATGAAAGTATGCACAAGAATTACCTCGTTACGACCTAAGAGGCGTTTAACCATCTCAGCCTCTGGACAGTCAAAGAAAATGACGACATCTGGTTCTGAACCCATCTGAAAATTTATTGTAAGTAATTTATATCAGAAGTCAGAACAGAAAGTTTATTCTGACAAGTACTCTTGATTTTCTTTGGCACACTAATCTTACAAATAACTGATCACAGGGACATCTTGATAGTTTATCTAAAAAAATATACTCCATCATATACCTTAAAACAAAACCTGCATCTTGATGGCACTCAAATTACAGGCCACGATAATTCAAGTTAGTAGTAACGCAATTTCTACAAACTACAAATTGTCATCCAGTACCATCAAGAAGTTATCCAACTTATTTTTCACCATCTGCTGATTACACATGACATACATTAATGAACAGCAATGTGCATGGTTGATGCAGAGGCCGGAATATTGAAATATATTCCATTTTCTAAAAAAAATCACACAACATACTGCACGGTTACGCATGTCTGAATGCTGATGCAATGACATCAAAACAGTCAACAGTTCTACATAGCAGAATAGATCATATTGCAGTCTTGCCAGATATATTCAGTCTGAAAGTGATGAGCATGGACCTTCTCAGATTGTTGACCCTCGAGTTAGTTGATAGGAAACCTTGGACTAAAAATGTAATGCGGTGCTCAAGCAAGGACTTACAATTCTTTCAAAGGCAATTCTGTTTTCCTCACACCTTGGAAAGCCATCAATAAGAACTCTTTTAGCATTGCTCATTTCCATTGCTTTTCTGATCAGATCAACGGTTATCTCTGATGGTACAATCCTCCCCTCCTTTATTATTTCTAGGATCGACTCCCTGAAGTGAAACAATACGTACACATGAACAAATAAACAGAAGTCCTTAATGCAGGGCATCAGAGGATTAACAGGACACAACAAGAGAACATATTACCCTTTCTCGCTACCAGATGATATTTCGTTGCGTAGAAGATCACCAGCGCTCAAATGGGTAAATCCAAAATTTGAAGCAATCTTGGTACATTGTGTTCCTTTCCCACTCCCAGGACCACCTGCACATAGGA
Organism: Zoysia pacifica; assembly: GCA_001602315.1. Classification (NCBI taxonomy): domain Eukaryota; kingdom Viridiplantae; phylum Streptophyta; class Magnoliopsida; order Poales; family Poaceae; genus Zoysia; species Zoysia pacifica. The sequence goes on from BCLH01000064.1 coordinate 209,538, forward strand.
AGTGACTAATAATTGGACCCAGAGGATCTGAACCAACAACAACCTAACTAGCAACATTATTGATTAGGATTCATGAAAAGCCTTATATGTGTCTCTAGTGAATATGGCCACAAGGGGGGGACACAAAAAGTTGAATACTACTAAGAAAATAAAAGAGTAAACTTTACCAAGGACGAAAGCGATGAACGGCTTCTGAAAACTGCCATTCTCACTTCCCTACATACAAAACGAAGACATCAAGCAGAACCTGTTAGGCACATGCGCTTGGCAGAGCAGCCAGCTGCTGATAGAAAAGCATAGGATTGGGGACGAACTTACAGCTTCTGACGTGAAGAGCCGAGCTAGATGGTTGAGAGCGAGAGGTCCCTGCCAGCAGAACCAGATGCCAGAAAACAGTATCAAGAAAACGGGCAGCACAATGGCAGGGGGGGGGGGGGGGAAGGAAATGAAGAAATCGGCACGAATCTTGCCAAGCCCATGGGAGCCGATAAACTGGAAGATACTAATCGAATCATCCCCCTCCACCTTACAAGGTGGGGTTCGCCGCGCTCTTAACAGCCAGTATTTATCTTCACAACGATGCAAACACATCCGACGAGGTGGTCGACGCAATGCAATTTACGGAAAGAGAGGGGGATGCGGTCCGCTGGTTACCTCGCCGGATATAAGGCGGTGCTGCCGCGGCTGCAAAGAGGAGGAGGACGGAGATCGGAGGAGCAGGGCGCCCAATCGCCTCCGCCACATCGCCGGAGTTTGCTCCTGGTCGGCGCGGCCGTCTCCTCGTTGCTATACTTTCTTGTCTCCTCACGTTGTTCTTTCTTTTTCTCTCTTTCTTTTCTAAGGCCCATTCGTAGAAAAAAAAAGAAGTCAAGGCCCACTGGTGGACAGGCCCAGAAAAATCGACAGCTCAGGCCTCCGGGCACCCGGCCGCCGCCTACTTTCGCTACTTATTAGAGCCATTTGTAAAATGAGAAATAAGCTGGTTTGTTTTATACTCACTCTGTTTCAAAACTATTGTCACATGTTTGTTCAAATCAAAATTATTGTCGCAGATTTGTTTAAATTGAAGTTAAACAGCGATAACAGTATTAGAATGAAGAGCGTATATTGAATTGAATCCTACATACAAATTGCATTGGAACCAATGGAGACTGAAAATGTTTTCTTTGTCAATAAGTAAATGAAGTTATGAAGATAGACGAAGGATTGAGGGACAGCATAGATTACTTGTGATTAACTAGTTCTAATGTCTGTGTTAATGCTACGGTCTATAAAAAAAATATTAACTTAAAAAATAATATATTAATATTAAATAAATTTGTTTTGTTTCTGACAACTTTCTTTCAATCTCTTATATTTATTAGTTTTATTTTGTTAACTAATAATGACTTTTGTGAGTTCAAAATCTAAAAGATCCGTAAAAGCTTATTCGTTAGATTTGTAAGATGTGTTCGTAGAGAGATTTTATCTGTTAGATTTGTAAAAAAAGACAATTTCGATTATATTTTTCGTGTTCGACCCATCTTTATTGAGATATTTTTTTAGTGTACGTAGAAAAAAACTGTGATTTTTAAAGAGCAGAGAAGAGAAGAGAAGAGATAAAGATAGAAATATATAGATCTGGAAAAGAGATAGAGATCCGCATGTAAGTCAACTTTAGATTAGACTTTCGTTTTAAGGCCATGATAAGTTGACAAAATGTTTTGAAAACATGAATCCAGAGTATAAAAAAAATCCAATAGCCACACCAGCTTTTGATTCGGACCTGCAAGTGGCAGAATCACAAGTAGGTAGCCGAGGTTGCCATTGATCGATAAGTAGAGAGCACATATCGCCCTTTTCGTTTGTGGCACCCCATTTTGAGGGGAACATTCTACGGTTTTTGTCCTACGGTCAAACTTAGCTCTGATACCACTCTGTGGCACTCTGTTTTTGAATGCACAGTACACCACTCTGTGACACTCTGTCTAAAATCACAAATACAAACGGATAAGTACATAAGGTACTCAATAAACTATAATACTAAACAAAGGTATATATATAGATGCATATTTGGTTGTAGCAAGGATGAGGATATGGGGTTCAATTTTTTTGACAAGCCAGTTTTTATGCAGAGTTCACAACAGAAGATTTTTAAAAGAAAGCAAAAATATTTGTTATCTATATTTTAGTACGGTAGACCTAGGAAGTATAAATTATTCCCGCCAGTTTCCAAATTTTAATTAGAAAGACCTCCACTATCCCATCCAAACACTTTTCAAAACACAGGCACCTACACCCACTCACACGCTAAAGATATCATAAAAAACTAATCGTAAGTATCCGAACAAGTAGTATATCAAAACCGTGACAACGGCCATTACAGAAGGATTTTTACACTCTACAGAGGTTATACACTGTACCCACAGGTTATATTCCTTCTGATCAACAGAGTTGCATAACGCTTACCCTACGACTACATAGATTTTCACAGATTCCATCCAAGATGTACACATGGGCTATCCATCGAGGTATCACCCTCTCGATGACGCGACAGTACATTCTCGAAGCCGGATCACAAAGATTTACCACAGTCACATCTTTTCCTGATCTCCTACTAAGCCGGGTATTACTAAATCAAAGGCTATATCTATGGGCTTATAGTCCTATGACTGGGGCAATTACATGATCGAGAGTCAGACAGCAAGTTATCTCACGCCCTTCTCCTATTCTCTTGTATCATACCGACCTCCTAATGGCTCGATGTAAAATACTTACATAGCGGAGATAAGTCCTGCCTAATATATACATGTTTTGTGGTTGCACGAAATTACTAAGCCACGACTAACGAACCGGTCTTTATATGGAAGAGGTGGCAGACTCGTCCATAACAAGTGGACCACACCGAAGACTATACACCTATCACCATCACCTCTTGTGAGGCCCACCCCACGACTAGAATCACCCATCTTCACCTATCACCAGTTGCACTAATCTCACCCCATTTTATTTACACACACCACCAAACACTTTTAACGTATTTTGTAAATAAATGGTGTATGTTGTGGCGATGCAAAACATCGTAAGAGGGTTCCTAAGCATTCTAATAACATGGTAACTTTCCATTCGTTAAAGTATTTTAATGACGGTATCTTATGGAACAAGGAGGGTATCGTAAACGGGTAATCAAGGTAGTTAATATTAATGTCTAGAAATGACACTAATATCAGTAAAATAATCAATCAAGTAAGATTATAACTAACACAATATTTTAAATCAAAATATTATGCATAGCAGAATAGATAGGCACTATAGGAGCATTAACAAAATATAGGTTCAATATGATCAAAGGGTTAGAGCTTGCTTGCAAACTCCTAATCTTCGAAGCTTGAGGTTGGAGGCTCTTTTTCAAGAACCTAATCTTCAATCTCTAGCTTCGCGTCCAAATCTTCGTGCTTCTCTCCACACACAATCCTTCTGGCTCCTTTTGAAGCTTGACTTTTCCTAACACTCAACGTTATCTACGCGAAAGGAAACACCTAATAAAACTACCAAAAAAGAAACAAATCTCGAGAAGAAGCGATAAAATCCAATGAACTTTGAATAAAAGCCAATTAAACACTGCGAGGAACACCTAGGGCAAGTCAGGCATGATGCAGTCCCTATTGACTTATGGTGAGGTTCGGTGGAGGGTTAACGCGCATTCCCACTAGCACGAACGAAGATGTGGCGGGTAGCGTGTGTCATTTTGTGCAAACCTTAATTTAGAAATATTTACTACTTGTTGGTAAATTAGATTCATTCTAATCGATACTTAGTGATTAAGCTATATCGTGAGTGTGTTGTGCGTGTTTCTGAGACACGGGCTCATGAACGAGTATCCGTGTATATCGTGCACTCGCACTTATCGTTGATCTTTGCTTGCATCAAAGTGTCATTGTTTCAAATGTGAACGTGCACGATGGCACGTGTAGGTGTGCCGTATGGGGTTGCCCGGTAACTATGCATTACCATGTCCCGTGTGTGTGTATGCCGGTGTGTTGCACGTGCTTCTTAGTGGCTAATTACTTGATTCTACAACTACAACTAAACTACTGCAGTAAGTAGATGACGCCAACTACGGTGCGATGAAGGGCATAGCGCTATTGTTAATTATCTAATTTATACATATGTGGGTGCGTTATCTTAGGTGCTTAATGATTAATTACCTAGTTTAATTCGCGTAATTAAACTACTAAAACTAGCAAATGGTGCATGTGCTATTGCATGAGTGAATGCATGGCAGGAGGCTTATGGGCTGCTATCTAAGTAATCACTTACTTTCTAATATTTAGCTATTTGTATTTAACTACTAATCATATGATTCTAACCTTAGACTAGATTACTTAGTGCTAACATGGGTATGCATACTATGTGTGCTAAATAATGAAGTCATGCTAAGGTGGGGTGCGAACTAGCTTATTGTGAATCTACGCTTAGGAATGCATCATAACTAAAGACTTGCGCTAACATCGATAAAACAAATAAAAGGAACAAGCAATTAAACTCTGCGGAGAACTTACTATTAAAACAAACCAGCAGGATCAGATGCTGCCTAAGGTTTGAATGACTTAATGTGGTGGAGCTCGAGAAAACGGTGTCAAAATCATTGAAAACAGAGTTGAGGTGTGGCTGTGGTGAGGCAAACAAGGTACTCACGACAGAAGACAGGAAAAACCCCCGTGGACACGCTAACCGACAAGCGTCCACGGCTGTCGGGTGTGTGTAGGCATGAGACCTTGTGGTCACGCTGTCCGCCCTACGTCCATGGCTGCTGGACACGTGCGGGCGCAAAGTGGTGGAGCAGCTTTGAGGTCACGTGGCTCGACTAGTGACCTCAGCCATTTTCTAACATGGTTGAGAGGTCTGTGACCAGAATATGAAAAAGATAGCGTGCACACATGGCTTGGCCTATGTCCACGGCCTCTGGATACATGTGTGTTCAGAATCGGGGGAAAATCTCATGTACACGTGGTTTGGCCTTTGGCCAAATAGATGTCCAGAATTGGGAAAAACTTTGTGGACGCGTGTCCGTATCCGTGCCCCAAGTTCGTGGTCACATAGCCGTGACCGTGTCCGTGCCCGATTCGGGGTCACAAGAAGGTGACCATGTCCGGGCTCCAAGACACGTGTGAACGGGTGAGCCGGCTACCATGTTCAAGACACGTGCCAACTACCGTGTCCAACCCTGTTTGTGTTCTAAGCGTGCTAACCGGTGACGTGAATCGTGGACACGTGAGCATGGTTGTGTCCACAGTTTGGTTTGTGGTCACAGGAACGCGGCCAACCGTGTCCGTGTCTGTGGACACGTGAGCAGCGTTGTGTCCGTTCCGTGACCGTGGACACGTGTTCGCGATTGTATCCAAGGTGGACTCGGGGCCGTGCCGTGTCCGTGTTTGAGAACATAAGGCCGGGTGTAGAACCTAGTGTGAGCGTGAGCGTGTGCATGTGTGTGGCTGGCTCGCAGGGTCACACGGCCCACTGGTTAGAGACCAGGGCCGCGCCTCTTCTAGCGCATGCGCGTCGGGGTGCTGTGCGGCACGATGTCCTACCAGGGCTTCGCCAGCATGGCTCAGCTTGTGGTCACGCAAACGTGGTCGTGGCCAGGCCACAGTTTACGTGCGTTCGGGTTGTGTGGTGACCGGTGCCCAGGACACAAGCTGGTTCCGTGTCCAGACCTGGTGTGTGTGTATGGGTGCATGGTGTTTCTATAATTACATAAATGAACAATAGTCTTGATGTAAAATGAATAGGACTATACTGTAAATAAACATGAAATTGGGGAGCTTTCTGTAAAGGTACTGGACCTAGGACTATTAAAAATAGCGCGGAAGTCTAGGGTCTATGTCTAAGTATTAAAGTTGAATATTAATACCAAAGAAGTATGGGGGGATTCTGTAAAAAGCTTTTACCAATCGGCCTGTCGAGGTTGTGGCCCCTGTCCAGGGCGCGGGGGCCGCAGCAGTGGGGCCAGTCCGCAACGTCGCCATGGACCTCGCCGGCGTCCAGGCGGCAAGCCGACCAGAGGGCCTCGGGCCCAAGCCGGGGAAGCAAGAGGGCGGCGCGGCGCGTCTGGCCGTGGGCACGATGGGGCCGGGGAGGCGCGGCATCGCGCTAGCAGCAGAGGGATGCGGCGTGAAGGCGGCGATACAGTGCCAGGCCGCAAGCTGGCCGGACGGTCTTGGGGCTCGGGTGTAGGAGGGATGGGGCGGTGCAATGAGGTTTGTCATGGCCTTAGATGTGAAGGAAAGGCGCCACAGGAGGCCAGCGACAGAGGTGGGCCGAGCTCGCCGGCGGCCTTTGGCAGAGGCACAACTCCAGTGTGGTGCCACCCAAATTGGTGTGTCCCAGTAGTAAAGGGGGTCGCGGTGGAGATGTTCATGTTCCCGGAGAGGCCGAGAAAGTGACGTGGAGAGCCGGCGACGGGGAAGACACAGTGCGCGCAGGGGGCGTGCAGGGGAGCGTAGGCAGCTCGGCTCTGAGCGGAGGAGAGGTAGGGAGCTGCGCTGGGCGTCCCCATGGACTCGAAGGAGTCGGGGAGGCGCGGCTCAGCGTCGGAGACGGACAGGGGGCGGAGCACGGCGGCGGTGCACGGCGTCCGCTTGCAGGACAGGCGGAGGCGGCTCAGGAGGTGTCAGGGAAGCAGATGGGTGGTGTTGTGGTCCTGGCTGTGGGCTCCGGCCTGCTGAGGAAGCGCTGAGGAGCGCTGGTGTCGGAGGGTAGGTGGTGCGGCGGCGGTCGGCTCTACAGCAGGGCAACCGAATGGGGAGCGAGGCGAGACAGCTTCGATTCCAACGCGAGGGTGAAGCGGGCGTGTGGAGAGGCAGGAGGCAGCGGCGAGGGGCGCATGCGCGGCGCTGTAAGCACCGGCGTCCGTGCCAGGCGGCATGTGTGGAGTAGAGGGACTAGAGAGGAGGGCGCACAGTGTTGGGCTGGCTTGGGCCAAGCGTGAGAGAAAGGGGCAGCAGCTCACACGGGAGAGGAGAAAGGGTTGGGCCGGCCAGGGAAAGGAGGAGGAGTAAGGAAGGGCGGCCTGTGACTAAAATTTGGATTTTGGAATTTGATTTTAATTGAACTCAAATGAGTATAAAAGATTTTGGATATCTGAAGAATTGGTTGGATATAAGATTCAAATGCAAAGCGAGAAATTAAACGATAAAGAAAAAAAAAACAAAAGGGGTCAATCACTTGTCACACTTCCATATTTTATTATTTTGAAATCTTTAGATTAGCTAAGTTTTAAATTTAGTGAGGATTTTCTCTTTTGAAACAGAAAAAAAAAGAGAAGGTGAGAGGTGGAAGGAAAAATGTTAGAGTGTTTGTTAGAAAAATTTTGAATTACGTATTTTTAAATAACTCTTAAAATTTGACATGTCACAGCGTTCGAGTACATGCACGCTTGTTCTAGCTATCTTCCCTCAGCCATTTCGTGCGCGCCACAACAGCAAGCACGCCATGCTGCTCCGGCTGGCACTACTCATCTCGCTGGCGGAGCTCGCCGTCACCGTCGCCGCCGCCAAGCCGAAGACCACCATGCAGCACCTGAGTTTTTACATGCATGACACCATGACGGCCTCCCCAGGTCGGCCGGCGACGGTGGGGTGCATGACCACGGGAACCACGGCGCTGCCGGGCTGTCCCCGGACCCGGTTCGGCGACATGCATGCCGTCGATGACCCGCTGATGGAGGGGACTGACTGGGAGTCCCCTGCCGTCGGCCGCGCGCAAGGCTTCTACCTCTTCGCTTCCTAGACGGAGCCGGCGCTGATGGTCTGCTTCAACGTGGTCTTCACCGCGGGCCCGCACAACGGCAGCACCATCGCGGTGGTGTCCAGGGACCTCATCCCGGACAAGGTCAGGGAGCTTCCCGTCGTCGGCGGCACCGGCGCGTTCCGCGGCGTCACCGGGTACGGCCTGATTAGGACGCAGGCGCACAACGCCAGCGAAATGAACGCCGTGCTCAAGGTCGACATGTACCTGCGAATCAAATGAGCCGCGCCACCTGTACGTGCAACGTACCTGTGCGCCTGCTCCAATGCCACGCCACCGATCGGTCCTTTATCCCCGTGTTACGTAAGCGTATATAAAGCTTGGTCGTTCTATGACAAAATAATTTTATGAGGCCATCAGGCCTCATATGTCAGTTTCTCATTATACTTAATGTTACTTCTATGAAGCCAAATTCCGTGTAAAATACGATATGTTATCTGCGTAACCACGGAAGGAGCTGTGTTTATTGTTAGAAATTTATCTGTGTTTTCACTCTACATTTCCTGTGATTTATGAATAAATTATCAGTGTTTTCAAGAGTCTTTTTTATTGCACTAAGTCAGTATTTTGCAGTTTTTGAGAATTGGTAGCTACTATTAACTAATGAATAAATTAGCAAACCTTATTGTCAATTGATGATAATTAATCGCACACAACAAGTCTAGCTCAATGTACCTTATCTCCAAGTGCAGAGGCTCCTCACTCGTCCTTGGTGGATGATCAAACTTTTTAGGAGCGCACCTCTATGCGATTGCTCGCTGATGTATGAACTTCTTCCTACTACATCCGGAAGAAAGCTTGCTATTGTACAATTACATACTTTCCACTACTTTTAGAACAACTTTCGTGGAACTGTACATAGCTTTTATTCTTCCTGCATTAACGGTGATCAAGTACTTTGAGCAGCACAACATGACGAATGTTGGGAACATCATCGGCATCTCTAGCATAGAGAGGGGTGGTAAAAGGGCTCGGCCTGTGGATCCTTTAACAAATTAAATATGTCCTCATTAAAATTTTAGCTAAAAAATGAATAGAAATTTCTCTTGATCTTAATCTGATGTGAATTGATCCTAATTCTAAAGGGAATTAAATGGGCATCTAAATGATAGACAATCGATCAACCACCATCTAATGTTTAAACATCGTTTAATCCCGTCTAGATGCCATTTAATTCCATCTAGATGGCGTTTAGGCCTAGGCGAGGGCAGCCGTTTAGTATTTAGATTCCGTTTAGACTACCATTTAATTCCATTTAGGAAAACAAGGATCTTGTAAAGCCAATATGGTGTAGAAGAGCAACTCTAACAAATCTCAAAACAACAACAAGAAGAATAAGCAGAGAACCTTGCAATGACTAAGTAGGAAACCACTTTTAAAAAGAGAAAAAATAAGGGAAATTGCTTTATCTGTGGCGACCCTGGTCATTTTGCTAGTGAATGTGAGAATGTAAGTGGAAGGGCAATAAAAAGCCGGTCCCTCCGATCTGATAAGATGAAAAAAAATATATCAACACTCACATAAATGTTCTTAGTATTGATACAGTTGATCTGGAGCTTACTTCGGGAAAGACCATGTGATTGAAGAACGTACAGAAGAATTATCTGTGGCTCTCTCTACTATGTAGAGATGGCTATAATTTAGTTTTTAAATCCAATAAATGTGTATTGTATAAGTATGAGATTTTTGTTGGTAAAAGTATGAAAGCAAAGGCTTGTTCCACTTGTCTTTGTCAGAAGACTGTAAAAATATTGTTAATAATGTGGTGAATATTAATGAGTCTAATGTTTGGCATTCATGACTTTGTCATGTTATTTTTGGTTGTATGGCACATTTAGCAAATTTGTTAATTCCAAAGTTCACCTTAGTCAATAGGTTCTAAGTGTTATATTTGTGTGGAATCAAAACAATCTCACAAACCTTATAAGGTTGCAGAAGCGAGGGACTTGACACCACTTAAACTAATTCATTTCGATTTGTATGAAATAAATGGAGAATACACAAGAGGTGATAAAAAGTTTCTCATAACTTTTTAGATGACTGTACTAGATTTTTTTATATATATTTGTTGAAGTAAAAGGATGAAGAGCTGCATTTTTTAAGATCTATGAAGTTGAAGTAGAAAACTAACTCGAGAGAAAGATCAAATGTGTAAGATTAGATCATGGTGGAGAATGCTTTTCGAATCTATTTACTTTATTTTGTGAGGAACATTGAGTAATTCATAAGAGGACGCCTGCTTATTCATCTCAGTCAAATGGGTTGGCTCAAAATATCACACAATCGTACACATAAAGATTTGTACACACAATTCCCCTCTTCAAATATATAATAGGTTCTATAAAACACCTCCTTCAAATCTAACGGTTGAGATTTTTTAATCTCTTTTAAATTGGGCCCACTAATATTATCAATTAATTTCATATCCTCAATCAACGATCCAGCTGTTGTTACACGACTCTCCCTCTTCCCCTCCAGCCCCTGAGCCCCTTTCGCACGAAGAAACGAAAGTCACCGCCCTCTACCGTGCGGAGGTGGCTATTGCGAGCTGCCCCGGGAGCCGTTCCTGCTCCACGGCTGCCTGTACGCGGCATCCGGTGCATAACTTTTTTCTTCTGATTTTTGTTCTGATTTTTGTATTTTTTTAGTGAAATTTCTATGTTCCAAAGGCTTTCTAATGTTAAATAGTTACATATAAAGTGATAAGTAATGCTTTCTTAATTTATTAAAATCTACAGACTGAAGTGATAAATATTGATACACATTTCTTAACTAATGTCGACCTATATTTATTCAAATTCGTTTTTAGTGTTTTCTTAACTAATGTTGACCTATATTTATTAAAATTAAATAAACATGTTTTCTTAATTATAATCTCCTGAAATCTACAAACTGAAGTGATTAATGCTCGAATTATGTTTTAATCAACAGTCCTATTGCAAGTAAAACACCAAACATGTTGTTTTTGTTGGCTGTTTGTTAAATGTCTCTCTTTCAAATTCATGTTATTTGTTTGATTTTCATTACTGTAGCATAAGCACGTGCAATATAATATCATGTGTAGTGCATAATTATTTTACCTACAACCAAGCAACATTTTTTAGTTAATATTTTTTTCTTTGACCGTAGCATTAGCATAGATATTAAGACTAGTTTCATCAAAAAGAAATGAAAGAAAATTTGCCGCACATGTACATTTACCATGAGCTCCTGCTTTATCTTTGTACTATGTAACAAGAACTTCCTAAACAATTCTAACCAAGAGAGTATATGCATCCTTTTTCCCAGTCTCAAATTCAAGAAGCGAAAACGAGTCAGCATTCGCATTATTTATTGATAGTGCAATTATTAACATGTTACAGTTCCTCTTCACCGTTTGAGGCTAATACAAGCGGGATTTCCCATTATTCCCTTTATTGGAGCAGTTACGAATTTAAATACAGCCGGAAACAACTCAAACCTTCAAAACATACAGAAGATGTCCTCGGAAATTCATGACATCTTTGCAAAATAAAAATTATGCTGCAAAACTACTTACGATCAATGGGCAACAAAACAAAATCTATACTGTTATATATTTCACAATAGATGATCGCACGTCCTCCATGAAGGCTACAGCCTCATTCTGCAAAGCAAAGCAAAGCATAAAAAAATCCGAGTTAGCAGACTAAGCAACTTTTGGGAATCACAGATTTGCATTATTTCCAGTCAATTCAGTTCTATCAAGTCGAGCAGAGACACCATATAGTCACCTGGTTACTCGTCTTTGCGCTTGCAATGTTCTCATCAAGAAGAGTTAGTATGGACATGTTCAGCTCATTCCTCTCAACCATCTCAAGCAACTGTGTGGAAAGATCAGGTCACAACGCTTATTGCTGCCTGAGAGGCTACAAAATGAAAATATGTGGGGAAAAAGTTCCTTCAGTTTATAGGATATTGATGATCAATCTTACTGTCGCTTTCCTATCAGTGGCTTGCAGAATCTTCATCAGCCTTTCCTTAGCCGTCACAAGGTCATTCTGCAGCTTGTCGTACGCCTCTGCGATATTGCCACAGTTAAATTCAGATGACAACTTCATCAGTGATATATAGTATATCATTATGCTTTTATCAGAAGTTAACTGACCGACTCCCTCATGAAGAACCTTTTGCATCGCTTCCAACTCGATCAACCTGTCCTCCATCTCCTGCAGACGAAGGAACATTACTGATCAGTAAAGATGATCATCGATCACCCTGGTTGTTTGCTGCGTTGCAGCTCGCGAGGATAAGTGTTGCAGTTACATACCGCTGTTCTTGTGACGGCGAACTTGATCTGCGCTATTTCCCGCGTGATGTGGTCGAAGAAGCCCTGGTTGAGCCTAGCAGCAGCCGACGCGACAGTTGATAACAATGGAGATGGCAGAGTGAGCGATGAACTCGATCAACAGCACGAGCGATTTCTCACCTTGGTCGCAGCCTGCCGATCTCGACCTCGATCTCGCGCGCGTCGGTGTCGAGGAAGAACTCGACGAGGCCGGCGTCCGTGTCCGGGATCACCCGCGCCTGTCCGTCCGACCGGCAGGGGAGCAGTCACGAGTCAGGAGGACCATGGCCACAGGCTGTTTCAACTTCGAACTGAAGGCAGGGGCTCGCGCGCAGAGCCAGGCGAGAGTATGGATGGACGACAGTGCGTGTACCTCGCGCTCCTTGCGGCGGCGCTCCTGCTCCTCCCGCACCTGGCGCTCGAATGCGTCGCGCGCCTCGGAGTCCCGCTCGAGCCTGCGCCGGAACTCGAGGCGCGCGATGTGGCCACCCTGCGGCGGGCCGAGGATGCCCTCCGGATCCTGCCGGTCGTCACGTGGACAAGAAATGCGGATCAGCGACGCGAGAAACGGCGGTAGAGGAGGTTGCGGACGCGCGCACCCATCCGATGCAGGAGATCTTAGCGGGCACGGTGCGGCGGCGCCTCGTTGTGGTCGACGACGACGTCCGTCGGGCGGGGCGTAGGGGCGCGAGGAGGTGGCTCTGGAGCATGGCGCCGCAGAGGGAGGCGGAGGAGGCCATGGCCGGAGCTGGCGAACAGAGCAGAGAGGAGTACTGTGTTCGTTATCCGCAGTGGAGAAATGGATGGGGCAGTCTAGTGTGTCGGCGGGTATAGAAAGGAAACTTTGAAGAAGGTCATCTGGCCCAGTGTCTAACTCAGGCCCAGCCCACGGCCCACTGACCTCACAGTCACCGGTATCCCCATGACACATGCAAACAATTGGTTGAGAACTAGTGGAAAACCCCGCGCGTTGCCGCGAGATTTGAAATAACAAACTAAACAGTACAAAAGATGAATGCAACAATGAAGAAGCACATTAAGTTAGTTCCAGTACAAACTGTTAAATTATTAAAAAAGAAAGTATAACATGATCAGTGTGTCCTATAAGAGTATAAGAGGGGATTGTTAGCAAAAGACAACTTAGGCTGACATCAGTAAGCTCTCGCTGTACTGAGTTCGAAAAAATCAGGAAAGGGAAGAATGTATATATACAATGATCGCCGTGTAGTTTCCCATTGATAAGTACTCTTTCTCTGTCACTAAATGTAGAAGAAAAGCGTTGTCTTTTTGACACTATTTGTTCAGAACCTAGTTCATGAATCTCATAGAGAATAATGAGGAAGAAAAGCGCGCCAATAAAATAGTATATAGATTTTCTAATATTTGAAGAACATTTAACCATCCTAATAGCCTAAAGTAATAGGCTGCAATTATGTGCAGAAATTGGGCCTGAAGATTAAAATGAAAAAAATATATTCAAGTGCAATTGAGAGTTTGGTATTGCCTGGACAGTTAAGGATGCATTGAAGTGTTTTCTACTGTATAAAACAATTTTGAGATGAATGAAGCAGTAAGCTGGGTGTTTGACACTTACTTTGTTGATGAGACTGGACAAATATATCTGTAACCTTGATTCTGTTTACAGTACCACTCTGGCTAACGAAAACAACCTGTTGTCACTTTCGCCATCATCTTCCATTTCATTCAAATAATGGAAAATTACAAACTGAAGGTGTTTCGCTCCGATCGGCTCAACGCACGGAGAGCACTCGGTCATGCGGGTCGCAGTGGACCGAATCGGTGAGGTCGCCTCCGATCGGTTCGAGAAGAGATAGGTATCACGATTTCGTTATAAAAGACGGCTAGGTTTATGGGCAAACCTACAAAGTAGTAGACAATGCGCTTTCGTGGCGAAGAACGACTAGTTTACGAGCAAACTAGCAAAGACCGTCGAATCTCCCGCCCGAGAGGGACCCGTTTGGGTGTGAACGTAGCCAGACGTGCCCTAGGTCGGCCGGCAGGCCTAGGAAGTCATCGATGGCCGTGGTGATCGGTGGATGAACATTATAGAGGGTTGGAAAAGGATCAGAGTTTTGAGAGGTAAAAAGTAAAGGGTACTTAGTAATATCGATTGGGTTACCTTCTCAATCGTCCTTAGGCCTCTTTATATAGAGTTAGGGTAGTCTTACCCTGTGCAGTCACGAATCTTCTTGATTAGAAAACAATTATCTTTGATTTAGTGTTAAAACTACCAAAAACAGATTTCGGGTACCGAATACTTCGGTCGTAGACCGGACCCTTCGGGGTTCTAAAATGTGGTTCCAGAAGGGGGTTGGCCCGAGTCTCCGGCCCTTGGCTGAACACTTCGGCACCGGATACTCCAGTACCTTGCCGGACACTATGGGGTTCAAAAATGCGATTCTAGAAAGGGGTCTGCTGGAGTCTCCGGCTATGTCGCACGTATTTTTGTTAAGGTCGTGATGTCCTCGTCCGACCTCCGATTTAGGTGATCTATATACTTGTTTTGATCGTCTCAGCGAGGGCTACATTTTGGAACCTTCAAATCATAGATTTTGCTTCCTATTCATGTTTTTTATGCACTTCTTTACTTCTTTAGTAGAATTCAGCCAAACTCTTCGAAAATATCTTCCACGTCCTGAAAAACATGTTGGAAAATAATTCTTGTGAAATAACTATTGCCGACCAAATTTAGACACCTCATACTATATTCGGCTTGTCAAATATGAATTTTCGATATTCTCGGGATGTAAATTTTGAGTGTCAACACATGTACCCTATTTTTTGGTAAAGTTTACATAAAAAAACATTTTTTGGAGTCAAAATTATTCTAGAGTGATAAAAAAAATTCATTGGCCATGTTATCTCATAAAATGATATTTATATTCTTGGCCGAATGGAATTAAGCACTTTACCGCACACTTGACATGCGTGACAAATATTTCTATTGTAGCATCTTATTCCTTGTATTTCACTTAGCGGCTTTTGCCCCCGAGTGTAGAAGTTATTAGTAGCTTAACGATGGTTGGTTACAAATCATCGGCTATAGAAGTCTCATGCTCTTATACCTATGTCAAAACTATGATGTTCTGCATTTAAACACGCTCATCAAATTCTTCAATGTTCGACAATAAAACTTAATAGTTCATAAAATGCTTATATGCCAAAGTTTGAGTGTCAACACATGTACCCTATTTTTTGGTAAAGTTTACATACCAAAAAAACATTTTTTTGGAGTCAAAATTATTCTAGAGTGATAAAAAATTCATTGGCCATGTTATCTCATAAAATGATATTTATATTCTTGGCCGAATGGAATTAAGCACTTTATCGCACACTTGACATGCGTGACAAATATTTCTATTGTAGCATCTTATTCCTTGTGTTTCACTTAGCGGCTTTTGCCCCCGAGTGTAGAAGTTATTAGTAGCTTAACAATGGTTGGTTACAACTCATCGGCTATAGAAGTCTCATGCTCTCATACCTATGTCAAAACTATGTTGTTCTGCATTTAAACACGCTCATCAAATTCTTCAATGTTCGACAATAAAACTTAATAGTTCATAAAATGCTTATATGCCAAAGTTTGAACTTCCTTTGAAATTGAGCTAGAAGCACATAGGGAATGACTAAAAAGACTTTTCAACACTTTGATTCGGCTTTATCCAAGTTTGAAACAAAAATAGCCGAATTATCACTCTCTAAGTCAAAACCGAAACTCGCTGATTGCCAAACCAAGACTTCCGATTTTTTAGGATTTTAGCATTGGCAATTTCGAGTATCGGTCATTTGACAACTGAAAATTAAGTTTCATCGGCATTGTAACCGGATACTCATCATGCCAAATACATAGCTACAATTATTACGTGCCTAAATGCTTAACAACACCAAATTCAGGATATAAGATTTAGCACCTAGGCATACATCAATGTGAGCACTATGATCCATCCTTCATATAACTCATATGACCGAAATAAAATCTAAGAAGTAATACAAATACCATATCTATAGTTATTTCAGTCTTCATAATTAATTTCAACAATTGTATGGCCATTTGAACATACCCTTCATATCATGAGCAATATTTGTATTCCCAAGGATTAATATAAGACCAAGAAGGATGATAGCAAACATATGGAGATGGCTCCAGTCATACATATTAGTGACATGGACAGTGAATCAAGATGAAGAAATGACCAATAATCTCGATGATTGGGCACATACCTTAATTGTTTCTTAGCCTTTCTTTTTTTTCCACTATCTTCTTTGCACTCATCACTTGATCACCATGATTATCACATTCTAGCAAATTCTCTTTGCGAATCCATACCATGCCCTTCTCTTTCAACTCTTCTGCACTAAGTTTTTGCAATTCCTTTATTTGCTAATTTGAGAAACCGAGTGGACCTCTTAGTTTTGTTTTTGTCTTAGGAATTTGCAATTCTAATTTGCTCTTGGAGACCTCCAACTCTTTTGGTTTAGATTTGGCATCAAGAATATCAACACTTGGTTGCTTCATCTTTTTACCATTAATAGCCAAAGCTTTCAAAGCATGAATCGACTTTCCTTCGCTTAAATTTAGATATGAACTTTTATCCTTACAGCCATCCTTTTTGACACGGTAGACTTGTCGACCATGTTCCTCTTCTCTTGATCTAGTGACCGATTCTTCTCATCAAAGCGTGCATGGTTGTCTTCCAGTGGTTTGCCTACTTGTATTTATATTTTGCTTAGGATAGAATTGAGGTTGCATCCATAAACCACGCCACTTCCATGATGAATAAAGATAAAAACCCATAGTGGTGATCCATATGGCATTGATATAATCGGCGTAAAAGGAAGATATAGAGCCTCTGAATAAAGTTTCTTCCTTTGCCGATTCGAATCCTCATGTTTTTATTGTGGAGGCACTCTTGGTGGTTTAGGGTAATTAGGCTTAGAGGTACTCCTTGCATCTTTTTCTTTTACATATTTAGTCAAAAGCTCCTCAAAAGTAAGCTTTAGCTTTCTACCCTCATGTTTGTCGTGGAATTTACCTCCTTCAATCCTTTTTAAATTGATTCTTGGATTTTTGCTCATTTCATTAACTCTACAAAAACCAAAAGTTCCGGTTTTTCAGCTTTGCTATGTTTGGCTAATTTGAAGTTAACTGGTCATGAGCAAGCTTAAAAAACTATGAATTTATAATAAATTAATCCCTAACTAAAAGTATATAATCATTTATCAGGCACATAAATTCTAATTAATTCTAAGATGACATAAATATAATCATTAGAACTAAATATAAAATTTTTATATTTTAATAATGTATGAGAAATGATGATATGCACAAATACTTAATGCACATTATTTAATTATTAAAATTATTAGTAAAGCAGAACATGCAACTTTGAATGCTCTAAAATATTCTACATGATGAGAGGAGTCTAACGGTATGCTCTAAAATATTCTACATGATGAGAAGATTTCAACGGTATATTATTTGCATTTTTCTGAGCTCATATGCATTTTCTATGTTTTTTTAAAGTTTTTACGGATTTCTGCGCAATTAAAAAATGATTTCTAAAATACTTAAAATTCCCAGCTCAACTAGGGCCACGTGGCGGCTTTGGCGCCGGCCATACGGTCGGCCACAGGGCAGGCCGCATGGGATCCGGCTCTAGCCGCACCAGATCCGTGCGGGATGCCGTTAGCCTGGCCGAGCTGGATCCAGCGCCAAAATGAGCGGCGCGGTGCGTGGAGTACAAGAGTCGGGTCTACCCGCGGCGGAGCTCACCGGAGCAGGCTGTCGGCTGTAAGGGTCACGGATAGAGGTTCGGCGACGCGTAGATCGCTGCTCCGTGGACGAAATTGGACGGGGTCTTCTCCTAGAGCTCGAGGGCGATGAGAAGAAGACCGGCACGGTGGTTGTCGTCGTGGAGGAGGGGTGGAAAGCGGTCGACAATGGCGAGGTGGGGGAGCTCCACAGCTGTCGGGTTTCCTCCTCGAAATTCATGTGCACACAACCATATTTTTGGCCGATTTCTTGACCAAGGAGCTGAGGGAGGTGATGAATTACAAGATTGAGAAAGGAATCGAAGAAATCTTTATCGAAAGGTGCCAGATTTGGGCACGCTTGGCTGGTTGTTCGAAGAACAAGGATTTGGGGAAAAACACCAAATCCGTTGAGCTCGACGTGAGGACGAAGGAGAGATGGCTGTGGGAGCTGGAGGACGGTGTGGCGCAGCTCTTGGTCGTGGACTCAGGACCGGAGATGGTCAGCGGCAGTGCTCGGCAATGGGGGAGGGGCGCTCGGCCACGAGAGAGCGAGAGAATGAGGGGGAGAGAGAGAGCGCCAGCCGGCAGGGGGGAACATAGGTGGTCGTGTCCCTCGCGCCCCCGACAAGGTGTCATGGCCAGCTTGCATGTGTGCCACACGGGGAGGCGCGTTGGCGGCCAGAGGTTGGGGAAGAGGCGCACCGGGTGGCTGAGAGGCGAGTCCCGACTGTCAGGGTGCTCCTCTGCAGCCTCAATGCTTAAACACTTTGTGCATAGCGGAAAGACGAGCAAACAATCTCGAAACGAGTTGAAATTTGGTGGAGCAGTTCTTCAACATGTGGTCTACAAGACAACCAACATGCACAGCCTTTTGCCAATTAGGATGAAAGATATGGAATTTTGAAAAAGGGTAAATGATAAGGAAACTTGAAAATCTGTTGAAAAACAGATCAATTAACCAACTTCGGAGGTCTTAAAGAAAAATCTACCGAGCTCCGATGTGAACGAAACTTTGTGGATATGTTCTTGACAAGGTATTTTACCATCGCATGACATGAACAGTAAATTGTACGAGGAATTAAAAGATATTGAATTTTGAAATTGGTTATCCGATAAGATGACGAAAAAGTCTGCTGAATGCAGATCAAGTAACCAACTTCGGAGCTTTGGAAGAATTACCTACCAAACTCGAAACAATTTGAAACTTTGCAGATCGGTAGAACAGAGATATATGAACAACTTTTGTTTTTGAATCCTGTTGAATTTCGCAATGAATTTGAAACTACAGGATTTGGAAAATTGATACTCATTAAGAGTTCAGAGTTCTCGGTTTGGAGTCGTAAGTCGGAAGAATGTGGCCAACCTTAGGGTAATTTTATTTCAAAATTGGTTTCCCAATTCATAACTTTAGAACTTTTGAAAAAAAAAATTCTGAACTCACTCTCTTCGGGAAATTTGAAACATGAAATGTTATACTTCGAAAATATCTTACACGTCCTGAAAAATATTTTGAAAAAACAATTTCTGCAAAATAACTATTACTGGCCAAATTTAGACATCTCCTGCTATATTCGGCCTGTCAAACATGAATTTTCGATCTTTTCGGGATGTAAATTTTGAGTGTCAACAGAAGGTAAAACAACCTCTTTTAGCTTCACGTTAGCTGTCTATTTCTGTCAAATTGAATATTTCATACTTGATCATAGACAGAGCAGTTATAAATATTTTCCATCGATACAGCCAATGCCAAGTAAATTTTCTAATCTCAAATGAGATAACCAAAAAGCACCAATTGAAGGTAAAGATCAACCTTTAGCAACCATTACTTCCAAGAAAATAAGATGCATACACCGAGTATTTATTAAAAGTATATAGAGATAAAGGTGTTCTTCCAGTGTTTTTCCGACAATTACCTGCAAAAAAAGAAACGTACCTTTATTCACTGGATATTTATGGTGATCAGTGTTCACTCCTGCCGGGGATTGATGATGAGGTT
The DNA here is from genome assembly GCA_001602315.1 of Zoysia pacifica. NCBI lineage: Eukaryota > Viridiplantae > Streptophyta > Magnoliopsida > Poales > Poaceae > Zoysia > Zoysia pacifica. The sequence continues at coordinate 229,403 of BCLH01000064.1, forward strand.
GTGATGTACCCAAATATGGGATAGATGATCAGGCTGGACTGAAAACCTGAGATAGATAATGAGGCTGTGATCTACCCAAATCTGGCTATTAGTCGCTATTCTTTATTCATCTTCCTGCTAGGAAAGCGAGAAATCGAGAGCTGAAAGGAAACAAAGACCTTAAAATTAGCACTCAAACTAAAGAAGCAACAAGTAGTCTCATTGATGCCTATCTGCTTTGCAGCAACAATTGATAGTTATTTAGCATTTCTTGGAACTTTTGTATTATAATAATGCAACCTAAGTCGATATAATTGGTAACATAGATCCACTTCTAACAGTAAGTCGATATAATTGGTAACATAGATCCACTTTTAACAGTAAGCATACAACAGGCAAATCCGAAAATATTGGTAAAAAAATTCCAAAAATTTAAACACATCAGCGCTCTCTTTGAATCACATAGATCAACCATGTTAATACACTAAAATGCAATACATTTGGTAGGTAAAAGAATTTGCAGGAAAATGTAAATTACATTGACAACAGGGATGGAACTGCTGGTGCTCATAAAACTGTAGCTATCTTTGTCTTGCTCAGCTCCTTCTTCTTCAGCAATACTGAGACTAAAATCCCTAGCTGCCAAGGAATCAAGGATGCAGCACAGTTAATGACAGCAAAAAATTTTAAACATGTCAGCAGTTCAAAGATCCTGATGCCACATGCCGAACGTGCATAATATGTGCAAAGAGACAAAAAATTGATCCGTACACTTTAGGGCAGTCATACACATCTTAGTTAGGAGAAAGAGGAAAAAGATCATGTAGCACGAACCTGATCACTCCGATAATACGGAAAATGTGCTAGAAACATGATAGCCTGTAGAACACCACATCATCTGCCTAAAACACTTCAGAATGGAAGACTATAAAGCTGCTAAGATGTAGAGAAAGCTGATATGAAGGCCTGGTCCAACTGGTACAAATAAGAAGCTGATCATCCCATTTTGGATGGATGAATATATGAATAGATAGCAAATTACTAATTGCTTACTCATGCACTTAAAAGCCACATCATCAAGAGTAATAATCAGTGTAAGATAAAATGTTATTATTCAATAGCAATGTAAGTAACCAATTAGCAGATCCATTAACTATATAGTACTGATTAACTTAGGGTTTAGATTGTGACAACATACGTTAGTTTTTCTGCTGGCCGAATGAAGAGGAAGCAGAAAGCAGCTTTGTTGGATGATGTGAGCGAAACAGCAACCACCAGCTTCAACCAAGGCCACAAGCTGGTACGAGGACAGACGAGCGCATGAATGAGGATGGAGAGCAGGGAGCGCACGCGTGTGGACGGGTGTGCACGCAAGGAGGGACAGGCGAGCCACTCCACGTCCACTGCAGGCAGCCACCACCGTCCCCAGTTGCCGCTCGAAGCCGCTGCCGTCGATCCCGCAGCCGATGCGATTGACGCTTTGCCGAGGTAGGGAGGAGACGACCGGCACCAAGAGCGCGGAATGGACACCATGGCCACGCGCGTACGGGACGACTAGCGAGGCGAGAGGAGGCGTCGTGCAAAGGCCAGGGCTAGGGTTTGGCGGCGGGGATGGGTGCGCACGGCACCTGGCAGCAGAGGTTCGGTAAAGGACGCATGTGGGAGAGAGCGAGCAGAGCGAGTGGCGAGCGGAAGGTAGGCTGACGGCCGACGGGGAGGTTTGGGCGGTGGCGGTCCGCGGGGGAGGGGGATCGGGAGCGGAGAGAGGAGATGGGGGCGGAGCGGAAAAGACTGATGCACGGACGGCGACGATACGGCGCGAGGGAGAGAGGAACGGCTGAGATGGCGTGCGGCCCTGTTGCCAGGAACAGTCTATCAACAGTAAAACAGCAACCTTGACGGCTGGTTTATTGTATTAAATGATGCTTTGCCTATGATTCTAGATGGCCGCATTTTTTCTGTCAAAAACTCTCTACTATATCTGTTTTTAAATTAATATCATTAAGATAACAATTTTAGTTTATCATTGAACTATAATTATTATCCTAACAATAACAATTTAAAACTAGAACGATAAAAGAGCCGCATGACATAAAGCGAAACTTAATTAACTAAATTTAAGATCTATGCATTCGAGATAAAAAACCGAACTAAACACGAGAGGAATTAAAAAAACCACGACAGGAAATGATCCAAATTAAGAACAATACCATATGTCCGGAAAATTCTCATGTCCTCATGCAAGCAAATTATAAAGATGAAAATCCATCATCACCACAAAAAAAGAAAAACATCCAATGCATATTGTCCTCAAGCAATTATTATTATTATCCTCTCGGCTGGAGACTGAACTTGCTGTCATCTGTCCATGAAGGAATTAAGCCCTGCCTTTGCCCAGGGCACCCGCACCACCCTGCTGGTTTCCACGGACCTGAGGCTTCGGCCACGCCGCACCCTGACCTGCAGCAGTAGCATCGACATGGCCGCCGGTCGGGGCTGCTCCCCCACCCTGCCGGCCACCAGCCACTCCGGGCTGCGCGGCACCGCCGAATGGAAGTGGTGGCGGCGCCTCCATGCCAGTGCTCGGCGTCGCCGGCGCGTAGAAGCCGTTGGTCTGGTAGTCGAGGAAGCCCCCCCTCAGCATGTCCAGGAACGACGGCGTCCCAGCATCAGGAGCCAGCACTGGCGCTGGAGGCAGCAGGGTGGGTAACGGCAGCGGCGCCGGCGCCGGCGAGAAAGGCAGCTGGTTGCCGTGGTGCTCGAAGCCTGTGGACATGAAGGAGGGGAACACATTGAAGTCAGCAGCTGGCTCGATCATGGGTGCGGCGGGCAGCAACTGCTGCTGCAGCTCCTTGTTGATCACGGAGCTGGAACTGGCCGCCGCCGGCAGCGACAACGACGCGGAGGACCTCTTGCTCTGCTTGCGGCTTGCGCCACCCACCGGGATGTTGCGCTGGGACCCGCCGTGGGTCCAGTAGCGCTTGCACGCCTTGCAGAGGTAGCGGGGCTGGAGCATGTTGTAGTTATTATAATAGCAAAACTTCGTATTGGTGGCGTGGCACCGGGGGCACGGCAGCGCCACGTCTGGCTGCGGCCGAGGCCTCCGCTCCCCGGCGTTCGCCGCCACCTGCTGCCTTGCGGCCCTTGCCTGCCTCATGTTCCGTGCCTCCTGCATGCATGCAGTAGGTAAATTAACATCGATCCTGGCCAATTATAAGCAAAATTATTACTATTAACATATAATTAATGAAACCACCTTAATTCGCTTGAAGAGATATAGTTAGGAAAATAGGATGCGGGTCATTTGATGTTACTGCTTCGGTACTATGACTCAGCAGTCATGGTACCATGCGCATGTAATTACCTCATAAAGTACTCGGTCCACGAAACATAGAACAAAATTAAATAATATGTAAAAAGAACTAATATTATGACACTAATTCCAAAGCTCAGAAGAACTATTGCTAAACAAAAAGTAAAATGAAAACATATCCATGCATCTTTCAATTTGGTAATCCATCTAATAAAAAAATAAAGGTGCAGAGACAACATTAACAAAACCGTTCAGTTTGAGTAGTGCCAAAATCCGAGCGGTTTATTGGTAAAACCATCCGGAAGTTGTTGCAACAATATATAGTGACGATTTTTAGTGAAAATCGCTCAGTTTCCGAATCCGATCTGAACCAATTTCACTGTTTTTCATAAAAACCAATTGATTTAAACAGTTTTCGAAACCCTAGGAGAGACCATGCATAAATCAAGGTAAGTATGTTTACTACAGTAGGTTACATCCATATGGTAGACGTAGAGACGAGAAGTATACTTAACGCAAACAGCCTTAATTTTATGGACAGACATAGCTACAAAACAGGGATGTCGATAGTCCGACATTACTGTCCCTGTTACCATGGATGTTACCTGCCCCCCCCCCCCCACAATGACCGGTGACATGTGACCCCATGTGAGAAGCCCCAAATGTCAGTGGTTATGGTACCGCATGCAATTACCTCATAGAGCATCCAATCCATGAAACATAGTTAAATTAAACAATATATAAAATAAGCTAATATTATGACATTATTCTAGGTCCTAATTAAAAGAACTATGATATATCTCTAGATATAATTACAAAATAGGATGCGGAAAGACTAATGTAACTGCCCCTGGTACTGTGGCCGGTGACATGTGAGCCTTGTGAGGCTTGGCCCCACATGTCAACGGTTCTGGTACCCTATGCAGTTACCTCATGGAGCATTTGGTCTACGAAACAAAGTGAAATTAAATAATATATAAAAGGAAATAATATTTAGATATCGTTTCCGGATTTCCAGGACCTAGAAGAACTACCACTAAACAAAAAGTAAATGAAAATCTATCCATGCATCTTTCAATTTGGCAGTCCATCTAATGCAGAAGATATAGGTGTTGACCAGATATACAAAACCGTAAATTGCTCGGATAGATAGTGCCAAAAACCTAGCAGTTTATCAGTAAAACCAGACAAAAACCATTGTTGCTACACTATCTAGTGCCGTTTTAGTTGAAAACTGGCCAGTTTTTTTTACACCGAGCCACACTGATTTCTTCGGATTTCATGAAAACCGATGAAATCCGAACGGTTTATGAAACCCTGGCAGAGACCATGCGTAGATCGATCAAGGTAAAGACATTTACTACACTAGGGCACGGCCATATGATGTACCTAGACGAGAACTCAGGCCTGCATGCATCGATCCTTCTATTCCTACTCCTATGCTTGCCTCAAGACGAAGAAAACAGCTAGATCATCACGAGAACCATGATGGACGGAACAGAAGTGATGGATTATACCTGCTGGATGTTGTTGCTGTGGGCAGACGATGCGCCGGCGGAGGTGTTGCTCTTCTTGGAGTTCGTCATCTTTTCCTCGGATCCGCAAAAAAGATTTCTGCTAGGGTAAAAAAGACACACGGGTAAAATCAGAGGGCAATCCATGGATCAAGCCAACCTGTAGAGAGGAAGGGGGAATAGGAAAGCTTGCTAGACTGAATTACTCCTGCCGGAAGAAGCGCGCCCTTGATCTTGTTGGAGGACTGGAGGAGTAGGAATGCTCAGAGCGACCGAGGGGGGAGAGAGCACCCTTCCATTTTATACTGGACGCGGCGAGGCGAGAGGACAACGAGGAAATCGAGGAGAGGACTGAGCGGGCGGTGCGGGGGAAGGGGGTAAAACTGAAACGGAAAGATGGTTTTCCGTGGAAGCAAACCCTGCCTCGGTCAGTACTTGGCGCAACGAAAGAGGACAAAGAGGAAAGTGGTGGAGCGGGCGACGGTGAGTGAGAGAGGGGAGCATAGATATCCCAATGTAACCGCATGTGTACAATGGACACTGATATGTGGGACCGCCTGAAACTGGACCCCACATGTCACCAGGCATGATAGGCGTGCAGATCACATCAGCGAGCACCCGGTCCATGCAAGAGGAGATAGAAATGGAAACGGAGTTTCCATGGAGGCAAGAGGCGCGGCACGGCAGCACGGCGGACGTACGCGTGCTCCTCGCGCTCCCTGCACTGAAGAACAGAACAGAACCATCTAGAGACTAGAGAGATGCCATGCCGCGCCCACTGTTCCTGTTGGTACGCAACAGAAAACTAAAGAAGCGTCAAAGTTCCAGACAGGCGTCTACGGTGCAGCCAGGCGGGAGCATGCCCACAGCCTGTTCGACAAGAAGCCTGGCGGTGTTGTTTCGTTGGTGCTTGTGTTGCTCGCGCGCCGATGTTTAGGCTCCTCAGGGGCTGCGGTTGAACTGCGGCCCAACCCAGTCAAACCATTTGGATGCCAAGCGTCACAGCCGCCGCGCCGTAGACGTGGAACAGCATGCGGATGATGGCTGGGAACAGGTCGATGTGTGTCCGCGTCAGGGTCCGTCCTGCTCCAGAGCATCCGCCGCCATCATGCGCATCTTCAGTTGCTTCACCACTACCATCAGAACCAGCGCGCTGAGGATGAGCCTGCCATCATCAACAATCGGCCACTGCTCATCATCTTACTGTTTTTGCTTGTAGCTACTATCTCTGTTAGTGTATTTTATCACCTAACACAATGAGATTTGTAGCAGAAGAGAATGATAGAGGACACTTTTCTTATTAATGTGATCTAATCTAATCAAAGACTTATAGATTTATCCTGATTTGAACCGTCCTAAGGCGTAATATCCTATATCCAACAACAATGATGTATGTATTACGCTCAGGGGGTTTTGATCGGGTGTGGTTACAAGAGCACTAGTGTTTTACTCGAGCAAGAACGCTAGGGCGGCTGTGTGTTGTTGTTACCTGTTGTTCACCATTACCTGTCCTGGTGTTAGAGCGCCCCGACGTGGCCTTATATAAGGACTGGGCCAGAGTTATATGATTTGGAGCCCGTGAAACCGATCAGCCCTCTAACACAATGGACACGAAGCATCTTCAAATTGTTTCAGCAAATAACTCCACAGCTGTCAAGTCGCCATATCTCCTTGCCATGCTCGGGGATGGTAAAGTTGTGCATGGGGGTGGCCTATCCCTTGCAGCCACATCATTGGCTTTATAGCTATCAGGTACGGAACAGTCTCTGGATTGCTTTACCTACCTTATTCATCGGGTACTAGACACGTTGATGTACAACTTTTCACCACGACCTGGTGTGCAACGCTTGCGGTGCCGGATCGCCGGATCGATTCGTGTTGGGAATATCTCTTTTTGTTAGTTGCGGTGCCTTCGTTAATTGTGGGCCGCCTGCTGGCACGAGCGAGCCCATTGGCTCTTTTACCGTTGTCGGTTAACTTTAGCTATTGGATCTTTCGAGCGGGCCGAGCCCTCAGTCATCCGGGGCTTCGAAACCTGAAAACCCTGTTCCAATATATTAGCATTTCTGGTTTGAGTCAAAGTTAATTTTTTTTAACTTTAATAATTAATATTTAGAATATTAATTAGTTTCTAATATAAAAGCTATATATTGTGAAAGCTTGTTTCATAAGGAATTTAATAACATAATTTATATATAATAAAGCATAATTAATTATTCATTATTAATGATCAATGTTCAAGAAATTTGATTTTGATTAAAACTAAAGTACTTATATTTTAGAATGGATGGAGTAAACACTATGCAAAACTCAACTTATAGGGGCTTGATGCACCCACAAATGTCTAAGCCTCGCACAACATTGGCTGATCTCCTGACATGGACTAAACAAAACGATGACACCCAATCTTGAATGTCCTCCCATTCCACAGCGGCACAGCATGCACCCGGGAAACCATCAGTACAAGCTGCAGGACCGATCACCAGACTTCTGGCCAGATTCCGCCAAGAATGTCGGCTTGAGGAGTTTGGGGGTTCTTGTGCTCTCCTCTCTTTGGTGTCGTATATCTAGGAATCGTTAATATCCTGCTAAATGTTGATTGATAACAGAGTAAATTCTCCTCCGATTTCCTTAAGGTGGCGTTTGGTTAGTTGGAAATTGGAGATGAGATTGAAATTGGGAAACGAATAAATGATTGAGATTTAATGAGCTAGAGAAATGAATGGTTCAGATTTATCCATTTATTTCTCAATCTCATTCCCTCTTCTCATTTCCAAATTTACAAATGGAGTGTAATTGGATATATTCCTATATGTGGAGAGAGAGAGAGAGAGTCTTGGGCTTGCAGCTGTGCATTGTAAATGGACGTACCATGATTTAGTGTTTACAGTTACTCCCTCTGTTATAAGAAAAAATCATTTTGAACAATAACACGGTATTCAAAATATAACTTTGACTCTTTTATTTTATATAAAAATATTTATTAAAAAATAATATATGTATATTTTTATGAAAATAATTTTTAAGACAAATCTAATAATATGATTTTCACATGTCTAAACTTAACAAATAAAAAATTATTTGTAATATATGTTGGACCAAAAATTGTTTAAAATGACTATTTTTTAGACCCGAGGGAGTACACAGCAACTTGTCAGCAAAATGCATGGACAGCTGAGTACGAAATCAGATTTGCAACACAAATTAGTGAAACAGAAGCATCAACCGGCCTTTTGAAATACGAGCGGCGCCGTTGCTGGCCAAAAGTTCACTAGCTATCCTTGCTGCGCGCCACGAAGGGAGGCCAAGCTGGACTGGACTGCCCAATACGTTAGTTTACCGTGTCTCTGCCCAATACAAGATCGATCTAATGAAAAGCTTGCTCATGCGGCCTCTTTTCGCCAACTTGTACATAGACTGAGGCTGCGCTGCTGGATGGGGATAATTAACATCCCAAAGTGACCATTTGATCATTCTTCTGTATCGTACAGTTTTAAAGGCGCCAACACAGGCAGCACCAAAAGTGAACCATTTGGTCACAGTGTTTAAAAAGTTTAATTAGCAACTACTGACGAGGAATGATCCTAACTTTATGTAGGTATCATCATCAGATTCATATGTTAACTTATTGTTATTATCCTCTCGGCTGGAGACGGAACTTGCTGTCTTCTTTCCATTGAGGAGTCAAGCCCTGCCATTTCCCGGCGCACCCGCACCACCCTGCTGGTTTCCCCGGACCTGAGGCTTCGGCCACGCCGCTCCCTGACCTGCAGCAGTAGCATCCACACGGCCGCCGGTCGGGGCTGCTCCCCCGCCCTGCAGGATACCAGCCACTCCGGGCTGCACGGCAGGGCCGAATGGAAGTGGTGGCGGCGCCTCCATGCCACTGCTCGCAGTCGCCGGCGCGTAGAAGCCGTTGGTCTGGTAGTCCAGGAAGCCGCCCCTCAGCATGTCGAGGAACGATGGCGTCCCAGCATCCGAAGCCAGCATTGGCACCGGAGGCAGCAGGGTGGGCAACGGCAGCGGCGCTGGTGCCGGCGAGAAAGGCAGCTGGTTGCTGTGGTGCTCGAAACCTGTTGGCATGAAGGAGGGGAACACGTTGGAGAAGTCAGCAGCTGCCTCGATCATGGGTGCGGCGGGCAGCAACTGCTGCTGCAGCTCCTTGTTGATCACGGAGCTCGAGCTGGCCGCCGCCGCCGGCAGCGACGACGACGCGGAGGACCGCTTGTTCTGCTTGCGGCTTGCGCCGCCCACCGGGATGTTGCGCTGGGACCCACCGTGGGTCCAGTAGCGTTTGCACGCCTTGCAGAGGTAGCGGGGCTGGAGCATGTTGTAGTTATTATAATAACAAAACTTAGTTTCCGTGGCGTTGCACCGGGGGCACGCCAGCGCCACGTCCGGCTGCGGCCGAGCCCTACGCTCCCCGACGTTCGCCGCCGCCTGCTGCCTTGCGGCCCTTGCCTGCCTCATGTTCCGTGCCTCCTGCATGCATGCAGTAGTTAAATTAACATCGATCCTGGTCAATCGTAAGCAAAATTATTATTATTATTAATGTATACTTAATGAAGCCGCCTTAATTTGCTCGAAGAAATATAGCTACGAAGAAAGGATACAAGTCATTTGATGTTACTGTCTTCGTTACTATGACCGGTGACATGTGAGCCAAGTGAAGTGAGACTGGCCCCACATGTCAGTGATCATAGTATCGTGTGCATGCAATTACCACATGAAGCACTCAGTCCATAAAACATACAGAACAAAATTAAATAATATATAAAAAGAACTAATATTATGACACTAATTCCAAAGCCCGAAAGAACTATTGCTAAACAAAAAATAAAATGAAAACATATCTATGCATCTTTCAATTTGGTAGTCCATCTAATACAGAAAATAAAGGTCCAGAGACAGTGTTTACAAAACCGTAAACCGTTAAGTCTGAGTAGTGCCAAAAACCGAGCGACTTATTGGTAAAACCATCCGAAAGTAATTGCTGTAATATATAGTGACAATTTTTATGAAAATCACTCTGTTTCCAAAGCCGATCTGAACCAATTTCATTGGTTTTCATAAAACCAATAGGTTTAAACAGTTTTCGAAGCCCTAGCAGAGACCATGCATAAATCAAGGTAAGTACATTTACTATAGCAGGTTACATCCATATGGTACATATAGAGATGAGAAGTGTACTTGAGTCAAACTGCCCTAATCTTATGGATACAGATAGCTACAAAACAGAGATGTGGATAGTCTGACAATACTACTGTTCCGTTACCATGGATGTTACTACCTCCGGTACTATGACCGGTCACATGTGACCCGTGTGAGGGACAAGCCCCACATGTCAGTTGTTATAGCACTGCATGCAATTACCTCATAGAGCATCCAGTCATGAAACATAGCAAAATTAAACAATATATAAAAGGAGCTAATATTATTACATTTTTCTAGGTCCAAATTAAAAGAACTATTATATGTCTGGAGAGATATAGTTACAAAATAGGATGAGGAAAGACTAATGTAACTGTCCTCGGGTACTGTGGCCGGTGACATGTGAGCCGTGTGAGGCTTGGCCCCACATGTCAGCGGTTCTGGTACCCTATGCAGTTACCACATGGAGCATTTGGTCTACGAAACAAAGCGAAATTAAATAATATATAAAAGGAAATAATATTTAGATATCGTTTCCGGATTTCTAGGGCCTAGAAGAACTACTACTAAACAAAAAGTAAATGAAAATGCATCCAGGCATCTTTCAATTTGGCAGTCCATCTAATGCAGAAGATATAGGTGTTGACCTGGTATACAAAACCGAAAATTGCTCGGTTTAGATAGTGCCAAAAACCTAGCGGCTTATCAGTAAAACCAGACAAAAACCATTGTTGCTACACTATCTAGTGCCATTTTAGTTGAAAACTGGCCAGTTTTTTACACCGAGCCGGACTGATTTCTTCGGATTTCATGAAAACCTATGAAATCCGAACGGTTTTCGAAACCCTGGCAGAGACCATGCGTAGATCGATCAAGGTAAAGACGTTTACTTCAGTAGGGAACGGCCATATGGTGTACCTAGACGAGAACTCAGGCCTGCATGCATCGATCCTTCTATTCCTACTCCTATGCTTGCCTCAAGACGAAGAAAACAGCTAGATCATCACGAGAACCATGATGGACGGAACAGAAGAGATGGATTATACCTGCTGGTTGTTGTTGCCGTGGGCAGACGATGCGCCGGCGGAGGTTTTGCTGTTCCTGGAGTTCGTCATCTTTTCCTCGGATCCGCAAAAAAGGTTTCTGCTAGGGCAAAAAAGACACACGGATAAAATCAGAGGGCGATCCATGGATCAAGCCAACCTGTAGAGAGGAAGGGGGAAGAATAGAAAAAGTTTGCTAGAGCGAATTACTCCTACCGGAACAAGCGTGCCCTTGATCTCGTCGGAGGAGGACTGGAGGAGAGTAGGAATGCTGAGAGCTACCGAGGGGGAGAGAGCGCCCTTCCATTTTATATTGGGCGCGGCGAGGCGAGAGGACAACGAGAAAAACGGGGAGAGAACTGCACGGGCGGTGCGGAGGAAGAGGGTAAAACTGAAACGGAAAGATGATCTTCCTTGGAAGCAATCCCTGCCTCGGTCTAGTACTTGGCGCAGCGAGAGACGACAAAGAGGAAAGTGGTGGGGCGGGCGACGGTGAGTGTGAGAGGGGAGCACAGATATCTCGACGTAACGCGTGTGTACAATGGGCACTGATATGTGGGACCGCGTGATGCTGGACCCCACATGTCACCGGGCATGATAGACGTGCAGATCACATCGGCGTCCATCCGGTCCATGCAAGAGGGGATAGAAATGGATAGGACTTTCCATGGAGGCAAGAGGCGCGGCGCGGCTGACGTACGCATGCTCCTCACGCTCCCTGCTGCAGTGAAGAACAGAACAGAGCCATCTAGAGAGATGCCATGCCGCGCCCACTGTTCCGTTGGCACGCAACAAAAAACCAGGGAAGCGACAATGTCCCAGACAGGCGTCTACAGTGCAGCCAGGCGGGAGCATGCCCACAGCCTGTTCGACGAGAAGCCTGGCGGTGCTGTTCCGTTGGTGCTCGTGCTGCTCGCGCGCGCCGATGATTAAGCTCCTCGGTGGCGGCGCTTTAACCGCGGCCCAACCCAGCCAAACCATTTGGAGGCGTAGCAGCCGCGGACGTGGAAGAGCATGCGGATGATGGCCAGGGACAGATCGACTTGTGTCCACATCAGGGCCCGTCCGGCTCCAGAGCCTCCGCCGCCATCATGCGCATCTTCAATTGCTTCACCACTACCATCAGAACCAGCGCGCCGAGGACGAGCCTGACATCATCAACAAGCAGCCACTGCTCATCATCTTACTGATGTATACTGTGTTGGTGAATTTTATCATCAACACAGTGAGATTTATAGTAGAAGAGGATGACAGAGGAGTCTATTGGAATTATGCCCATGCTTAGTGGAGCACTCGTGGGAACACCCACTGTAACCGTGTCATTGTTATAATGCCCGCGATGACTGGCGTCGCTTGCCAGAATGCCCGTCGGGTATTTTTCGTGCACAAATGTCTCTCGTCCTCATCACCAACACCAGCGCTGACGTCCTCTCAGCCGCGGCGCGGCGGAGCAGGCCAGCGCACGTCCCCCGGCGAGGCAAGCCAGCGGCGACGCAGCAGGGTGGACAGCAGCGTGGGCGCTGGCGATGAAATGAGGGGCATTTGTGTCTTAAAAAATACCCGACGGGCATTCTGACAGGCGACACGAGTCACCGCGGATATTATAACGATGACATGGTTACGATGGGCGTTCTGGCGAGTGCTCCACTAAGCATGGGCATAATTCTAATAGACTCATAATAGAGTATGCTCTTTTTACTAATGTGATCTAATCTAGGGAGAGATTCATAGATTTATCTTGATTACGACCATTTCAAGACGTAATATCCTATATCTAGCAATGATGTCTGTATTGCTCTCAGGGGGCTTTGATCGAATGTGGTTACAAGAGCAGTAGTGTTTTACGTGAGCAAAAACACTATGGCAGTTGCGTGTGTTATTGTCTATTGTTAATCATTAGCGGTGCTCATGTTGAGAACTCTCCGCTGTGGCCTTATATTGGAACCGGCCAGGATTATATGATTTAGAGCCTGCAAAACTGATCGCCCCCTGCCACAATCAACACGAAGCATCTTCAAATTGTCTCAGCAGATAACTCCGCGGGTGTCAGGTCGCTATATGTCCTTGCCATGCTCAGGGATGGTAAAGTGCTGGGTGGCCTATCCTTTGCAGCCACATCATTGACTTTATAGCCATTAGATACAATGCGAACGGTCTCTAGGTTGCTTCGGATACTCGACACGTTGATGTACATCTTTCATCACAACCAGGTGTGTAGCGTCTGCGGTGCCAGATTGTGTAGAGAATCTCTCTTTTTGTTAGTTGTGATGCATTCATTGTGGGCCCCTAGTTGGCACAGGTGGGCCCATTGGCTCTTTTACCTTTGTCGGTTAATTTTAGCTACTGGACCTTTTTGAGCGGGCCGGAGCCACAGGCACCCCGAGTTTTGGAACCTGACAACCCTCATTCCAATATATTAGCATTTCTGCTTTGAGTCAAAGTTAAATTTTTTAACTTTAATAATTAATATTTAGAATATTAATTAGTTTCTAATATAAAAGCTATATATTGTGAAAGTTTGTTTCATAAGAAACTTAATAATGTAATTTATATATTATAAAATATAATTAATTATGTATTATTAATTATCAAAGTTGAAGAAATTTGACTTTGATCAAAACTAAAATGATTATATTTTAGAAGTGAGGGAGCACACACTATGCAAAACTCAACTATAGGGGCATGATGCCCCCACAAGTGACTAAGCCTCGAAGAGGATGCATGCCTCTCACAACATTGGCTGATCTCCTAACATTGATTATGGAAAACGTTGACGCCTAATCTCGAATGTTCTCCCATTCCACAACGGCATGACATGCACCGGATAGGGGTGTAAATAGGTGCACTAAGATAACTTAAATAAACTAATTTTTTAAAAATGGAGGAGATTTTGAAAATTTTGTTAAACTAAAGAGGTTTGGGAGGTAATTCTCTTTTAGTTGTAACCCCTAGCACCAGAGAACCCATCAGTACAAGCTTCTCGTCTTTGTTGCCGTATCTCTAGGAATCATTATGTCGGTGTTTTAACCACCGACACAGTAGAATTTACGTATTCAAAGAAGGATTAGTTGCGCTTCTTCGTATCGATGTGACCTAATCTATGAAAAACTTAAAAGTTAATTTGATTCAGACCACCACGAAGGTGTAATACTCTACGTTTAAGAGAGAGTGGGTCGTATAAACTCATAACAAAGTTATAACGACAGAAGGGCTCTAGCAAGAACTTTAGCACGCGTATGTGGCGTGTGTATTGTGGCTTGAGCTAGGTGAACTTGTTGAGCTCTTCTGTCTAAGGCCCCCAGGTGACCCACGCCCGAGCATACATTCAACGTGCTAGAGGCACTCGAGTAGGGAAAACAGAGTGAGATACTTGCCCTGCCGGTATACTAACTAGACAGAATCAACCACAAGTTTAAAAGAAAAGGCATTTATAGAGGACAGTGATTACAAAGCCACAGCGCTTTTTCGATAGCACTATCGCCCTGCCTCGCGCTACACCGTCCAGTTTCGGCCTCCTGATGCCAACGCGCGACTGATGTTGCCGCGCGCTCACAATGTCTCACGATCCCGCTCGCCGTCACCGCCACATCCCACATTGAACGTTCGATCAGAGGCGCAGGTTATCTTAGTCCCACATTGAACAGAGCGGATCGGTCATCTAGCTTAGTTTCGATCTGACTACAAAATAAATATTTTATGTCTAGCTATAAATTAAATGTATATATATATATAGACACACACATCCCGAGCCTGCGCTGCAGGCTGGGAATAAATAACATTCCAAAGTTGCCATTTGATCATTCTTCTATATCGCACAGGTTTAAAGGCGCCAACACATGCAGCTACAAAGGTGAACCATTCGATCACGGTGCTTAAAAAGTTGATCAACGAGGAATGTTCCTAACTTTATGTAGGTATCATCATCATCAATGTTTTTGTGGGTGAAGGATCGAGCTCCTCGGCAGTCGACTGTGGAGAGACATCATCATGGGTGCGTCTGCTCAGAAGTTTTTGACTCGGCAAGAAACCCCTTACAGAATCCGGAATCTTACATTTCAGTTAATAAGGCTCCAATATCTTGCTTCCCTGAATGAAGTACTAGAAGGAAGCCAAGCAGGATGTCAGTAAAAGTCATGTCTGTCCTTTCACATGGATGAGATGAGCAGCAAGCAAGCTTCAGATCAATTAGACAAATCAAAACAGATATAGTAGTACGTTATTAATTTACACCTTAACAGGTGGCCATCATACAAGAAGTCATACATAGTACTCCGTAGCCAACTAAACAGAGTGGATGCAACGACCCAGGAGGGAGACTGTTACAACAACGACTGACCGATCGAAACAAACAACGCCACGATTGAGCTTACTATGCATCATCAGGTCTCCTTCTCCTTCGGCGGCTCCGGCACGTCCTTCCTGAACCATGGGATCCACACGGAGGTGGTCCTCTGGTACCTCCGGTACGCCTCGGCGCGGTGCTCCTGCTTCAGCATGCGTCGCTCGACGAGCACGGTGACGTAGCCGAGGCAGAGGCTGTTGACGAGCGGGCCGACGAACATCCACCCCCGCCCCAGGTTCCACGCGAAGAGGTACAGCCCCCACCACCAGAGCTGCTCGCCGACGTAGTTCGGGTGGCGGGAGCACCGCCACAGGCCGGTCTCGAGCGTCGGGACCGTCGGCTCGCCGAGCTTCCTCAGCTTCTCGTTCCGGGTCACGAACCGGTGCAGCTGGGTGTCCGCCAAGTGCGCCATCACGATCCCGGCCACGCAGGTGGCGGCCGCGGCGAGGTCCCAGACGCCCCACGGCTGGGCGCTGGAGTGGACGGCGTGCATCGGCAGGCAGACGCCGATCAGGAACGCCTGCTGCGAGAGGTAGACCGCGAAGAACGACATCCACCACCAGGCGCGGCCGTACTGCCCGCGCATCTCGTTGAACCGCCAGTCCTCACGCTTCCCGAGCTCCCAGCCCTCCCGACGGAGGTAGTTGTGCGTGAGCCGCGCGCTCCACGCCCACGTCAGCGCCACCGCCACCGCCGACCGCGCCGCGTCGGACGAGGACGCCGGGTGCCCGCGGTAGTAGTGCAGGAGCATCACCGGGATCACGGTCCAGTACAGGTCGATGAGCTGCGTACACGAGGAGAGATAAAGAACCGAGTCAGCATTTCGTCGAACACATTCAACGCAGCGGCTCGGTGACAGACAGTGTGTACGTACGCACGTACGTACCCAGTGGTTGGAGAGGACGAGGCCGACGAGCCAGAAGAGGACGTTGACGTTGAGGAAGAAGAGGACGTTGGCGAGGAGCAGCGGGTGCGCCGCGCACCAGGACGAGACCGCGCCGTCGTCGGCCCCGGGACGGACGAAGGAGAGGTAGAAGAGCACGGAAGGGAGCGGGACGAGGACCGCGATGACCAGGTTCTTGAGGGTGCCGCCGGCCATATTGGTGACCAGCGAGTGCTGCTGCGGATGCTGGTGCCGCGCGCCGCTCGGTGGTGACACTGGTGTGGTTAGTGTGAGTGAGCTGCTTGCTCTGTGTTTGGTTGGAGTGTGTGGGATGCTGGGACGGGAAGAGAAGTGCGCGGTGCGGTGGGTTTTATACTGCTTCGGAGTAGGAGCAGAGCAGCGACTCTGTTGGAGTATTAATCATTGGTTGGCGATGAGTTTAAAGTTTCCGCTACCTACTTCCTCCTGATTAAACCAGAAGGAGTAATTAATCTGATGCGATACTCTGTTTTCTTATCATTAAATTTACAAGAGATCAACATGTTTAAGATCACTTTTGGCTAAGTAAACTGTCACGACGACCAGCGGGGAAGCTAGCTCGATGAAGACCTCTGGTTCTTCCAAGTGTGTTTCCAACATCCAAGTGGTGCATACGAAGAGAAAACATGAAGTTTACCTGAAAAAAAAAACGTTTTCTCTGGTGCCGATGCACTCGGCAGAGCTTTACCTAGCTTCGCCCCTGGCTTTGGCGACGATACAGTAAAAAAAACCGAAGGAAGTATAATTGATAACCAAATCAACTAAAACTGTCTTTGGCAGTTCCTAAATTATTTATGCAGACCAAAAAAAAAAAAAGAAGATGGGCTAGAACTTTTTTTTTTTTTACAGTGGAGAAGCACGAACCATCTAGCAGCGGAAAGCGTTCGTCAAGCTTCGAAAGAGCCAGGTAATGATGATGATGATTAAGCTAGCTAAGTCATCACGCAGCTGCAATATGGGCCTAATGATGGGTTTCAGCAGGACCACTTATACTGCTGAAAGAGCGCAAGCATCACTGGACAATGTAATCTCGATCGATCAGTGTGTGTGTCATCAGAAAGAAATCAACTTTTAATTGATTAGTATTACGCGGCTAATCTGGCTGCAGTTTATCTTGCGTGTTATTTCAGGCTGCGACTTTGTTTATTTCAGGCCGGCGCAGCTTTCAGCTGGGCCTTTTCGCGCCGGAGCAGATGGTCCAGTACCCGTCAGGGCATGCGTTTTATTACAGTTAACAAGATCAGTAGACTACTAACAAGTTGAGAGAGAGAGAGATCATGCATGTGAGCCGGTGACAGCACGCAGTTAAGCTGCTCTATGGAACTCACAGGCGCTCTTTGGAACACAGGAATTTCTCAGACATCACATAGAAATTTAATAGAAATCAATTTAATTTCACAGAAAAAAAAACTAAGAAATATGGAAAATTTTCACATTCAAAGAGGTCATAGTGTTTCTTGAGGAAAAAATAGTACTACTAGTACATTTGTTTCCTCGGATAAAAATTTTCACATTCCAAGACTGGTGCGCGTGTTGTGATTGCTACTGACGGCGCCGGCCGGTGGGATCCCAGCGGCCGAACTGGTTCATGATCGCTGTCGATCTCTAAGATTCGTTCTCTTAACACTACCACCACTTTGGATCTCTCAGGATGATCGATTATGAGTTGTTCATGATTGGGTTTCCAAATCGCTTTGATAATTTCTTCCCCCCGGCCGCCGAAAGCGCTGGCTGATGGTTTCTAGTGGAACCTCAGTTTCCGTCTACACAGCCTCTGATTGATCAATGTCTTTTACTTTTAATTTAATTACCCCTCAGTGGATAGCGTCAGTCACATGAAGGAACAATATGAATAGAAACTCCATTTTAAAATTGTTGCCGTGGGCTTGCTTGTATAATTTCGAACTAGTGGCCGGCGAGTGGCGACAACGATTTGAGAACGGAGAGATTATACATTAAGTAATGCATCCATGCAACACTGTAAGATTTATTCAAGCAACTTACAAATCCGAAGTCGAACCGAATGCAATCAAACATTGATTGCTGTAGTGTTGCATCGACCCAAGAAAGAAATAAAAATGCAAGTAGGAGTACGTCGCTAACAAAGCTCCGGCAGATTATATCACGCATAATTAAAGAGATGCACGTACTAACATGAACTGTTTAACATGAGTACTGGTTCATCATCAGTGCGCATCACGCGTCGCTGCAACTTCATCATCTTCTTCCCGTTCAATCTTCAACGACGCAGGTGTTCAGAACTCCTGGTCGGCGCCGTCGCCGTCGTGCTCGTAGTCGCGGATCTCGTCGACGTGCTCGACGACGACGACGTGGACGCCGGGGTCGTTGGCGTTGCAGCTCCCCGCGACGAGCACGGAGTTGTTCACGGCCTGGTAGTTGCTGTTGGCGTAGGCCCTCACCACGCTCTCCTCTTCGCCGTCCTCTTCGTCGTCGTCGTCGTTCTCCTCCGCGTCCGCGTTGCTCACCACGACGAGGTCCTCGGCCTCCATGGTGGCGCCGCGGTTCTCCCCCGCCAGCGTGATGATCGTTGCGTTGGACCCACCGTCGGCGGCGGCGGCCGTGGCGCCGTCGGGGCCTTTGAGCGCCGTGGCCAGGTGGTCGTTGAGGTTGGCCACGGCGGTGCTCACCTCGGAGGCGACGCCGTTTTCGGAAGCCATTGGTGGGCAAGCCTTTCAACTAGAGCTAAATAAATCGCTGAAAATGAAACCAGGTGATCGATGCTGAGCGAGGTGATCGACGAAGGGTTTGATGGATGGAGCCGGTGGATTTATACAGCGAGAGCGAGAGTGAACTGAAGACAAGGTGGCTAGCTCGCGTGCGCGGGAGGGAAACTTGGATCCTGAGTGGCGGTGGTGCAAGACTGCAAGTGATTCGATTCCAGACTTGAGCCTCTGCACAAAGCATTTCGTGCTGTGTGTAACCTCTCGATCTCTGATGGGGTTCTTTCCTTCACAGGCCGGACTCAGATATGCCTGAGCACCCAGGGAAAAAAAAATAGCGGGCTAAGAGATTTGCAGATAACATCTCAAAGAGCTAATAGCGAAAGCTAAATAAAGTTATATCAGGCTATTTTTTTTCCTGGCTGAGCACCCTTGTCTGTCGCTGGCACCCAACAGTGCCAACTGGGGATCGATGTTCTTGTCTTAAATAAAATCTGAGAGTGTTAGCACAATCTACTGAACTGCCCCCACCAGTAATCGGAGATGACGCGAGTGATCTTCTTGCATGTTTCTGGAGCTAGAAGAAAGCACGAATGCACTCTGTTCTTTCTTCAGGTAGTGGATGCTCTCCTATGCTACAAGTACAAGCACATGACCTGGCACAAATGCAATTGGTTCTTCTGATATACAACAGGAGAAATTAAAGACTTACAGCTTCAGTACAAAAAAACATATTCCAGACCAATTGTGTTCTCCGTTCAGCCATTTATATACAATAACTGCAATCGTTTCGACGTTTGGCTATGCTTGAGGGGGTACGGCAGGGTTCTCAACATCGCAGGCGCCGGCGACATCGTTACTCTGTCCCTGGTTGGCAGCAACACCTGAAGGCTGCCTGGATGTCCGATCATGATCAGACACCGCCGGCGCCGGCGGCTAGAATGTAATTTCATTCCTTTATCTAAAAAAGAAAAGCAAAATCTACTGAACTGCCCCCACCAGTAATCGGAGATGACGCGAGTGATCTTCTTGCATGTTTCTGGAGCTAGAAGAAAGCACAAATGCAATTTATTCTTCTGGTATACAACAGGAGAAATTAAAGACTTACATCTTCAGTACAAAACAAATTACATATTCCAGACCAATTCTGTCCTTTGTTCAGCCATTTATGTACAGTAAACAGAGTCTCCCCCATAGCCCTTGTGAACTACTCCAGTAACTGCACTCGATGTTTGGCTATGCTTGAGGGACGGCAGGGTTCTCAACATCGCCAGCGCCGGCGACATTGTCACTCCGTCCCTGGTTGTGGTTGGCAGCATCACATGAAGAAGGCTGTCTGGAGGTCTGATCACGATCAGACACCGCCGGCGCTGGGACCGCCTGCGGCCGCGCCCTTCGGGTTCGGCTGCGACGGGCGTCGGCGGGAGGTGCCACCCGCCTGGCCCTCCACCGCAGCACCTCGACGACGATGGAGTTGCCAGTCATCCCCACGCCGAAGCCGGCGAACGTGGCCAGGATGATGGAGATCACGGCCTGCAGGTGGAGCTGCAGTACCATGGAAAGTTCAATTCACAAACGTCAATCATCAACGACGACTGATCAGCCACCAGCATATATATGTATTGAAATTTGAGATGCTAGAAGTTTTGCGCGCTTACGAATCTGTAGAACAGATGGGTGAAGAACACCACGAAGAGGAACTGGACGGCCGCGTAGGCCCACACGTATCTCCTCGCCACTGCATATTCCATTCACGGAAACAAAGTTACAGGACTAATTACATATCAGATTCAGCATGGAGAACAACTTCATGCGTACCCACCCATGCTGGTCGTGGTGAGCGAGGAGAAGAGCCCCAGGATGCACGAGAAGGGCAGCGATATCGCCAGCGCAGCGATGCCGTCACGGGCCACCTGTCAGTTCAGGAGCAGAAATTGCACAAACAGATCAGAGAACGCCTCTTAGCAGCGCAGGAGTATAAACTGCAGAGGAGGAAACAGTTGTTACATATACCAGCAATTCTTCCAAGAAGCAGAAGTATGCCAGGATGCTCACGATCACGAGGATAGGTGTCCCCTGCCATATTCTGGGTGGTAACGAGGATCAAATTATGGCCAAATTTGTCGCTGCGAAACGTGTATTTTAGCTGTTGGCAAACTTACGTGTACCGATCGTATCTCGGTCCGCCGCCGCCGTTGTTGTTGCCGGGACGACCGGCGGCACCACCGCTCGGAGTCTGCACACGGAGCAGAGTGACGGGGAGGTTCCGCACCTGGCGCTGGCACACCTCGCAGCTCCTGGTCCCCCGTATGCTGAACCACTTGACGGCGCAGTCCCTGTGCGCGAGCGCGAGCTCGCCCTTGCACGCGCACTCGAGCTTCATCGTGTCGTCGCTGCCCTCGGCCAGCTCCACCATGCAGATCCGGCACACCGCCTCTTCCTCCGGGATGGCCTCGCCGCCGTCGTCCTCGGCGTCGGACGCCGCTGATTCGGCAGGGAGTGTATCGGGAACGGCACTGGTTGCTGCTGATGTTGGCGCTCGCGGCGTCGATGGCACCACGCGGAACATGCTGCCGCCGACTGAGTCCAGCCTCTTGAAGCTCTTCGCGGTGCTGAGCTTCTCCATGTTCATGGGCAGGGACTGGGATCGGAACATGTGCACCGCTTTCTTCTCCTGCCACCATACGTACATCAGTTCAAATCATCAGGTTAACTACTCCATTAATCAGGTCATCAGCGGCAGCGACCACACAAGAATGAATCGAGAAGAGCTTTCAGCTGCAGTGCTAGCTTACAGGAGCAGAAGCTGATGAAGATTTATCAGCTTGGTGTGGCAGAGCATCCACATCACGCAGCGGGAGGGACGATGTCCTGACCATCCTCCCGCCGAAGAGCTTGGACAGCGACGCCTCGCACCCCTTCACCGACGACTTGAAGCTGCCCACGGGCAGCAGGCTCTTCACCGTCTGCCGCAGCATGAACGACGGCGAGCGCTGCGGCTTCGGGGGCACGGCGCCGCTGTTCCTGCCGCTGGACGACAAGCCGGGAGTGATCGGATTCGGGACGCCGGCCTGCTGTTGCCTCCTTTTGGTGTGGCAAGTGTCGGCGGTCGGGGTGATGGTATCCGCCTCTGTCGTCGGTGTCAGGAGGTGGTCGGGCACGGTTGGTGCCGCCGGGATGTCGATGCAGAGGTGCGGACGCTGTGACTGGTGAGTGGATGCAGGGTTCTCCTGTTACAAGGGAGGAGGAAGGTTCAGATGAGTCTTTGATCTTCAGGTGCTGAATATGTGTACCAGCAACAAATTCAATTTAGTAACGTATTGCTGCCAGGCGAGCGAGCAGCAGAATTCAGAGCAAAGATTTTGCTGGTGGCAGAAGGAGTGCATACGACATCAATAAGCTCAGATTCGTATGTGTAACTGACTGAGAAGAAGAGAACACGCGTCACCTGCTGTTCCGCGTCCGTCGGGTTCGGGTTCTCCATGGCGGTGAGCAGAGCAGAGCAGAGAAGCGAGTGGTTCTTGCTTCCTGGACGACGGCGCGCGCGGCAACGAAGAAGACGAAGACGAAGACGAAGCCGGAAAAGAAGACGCGTTCGCTCGTCCCTGATTGGGACCTCGGAAGGAGGCTTTTCGCTGGAGGTGCGTCTAATTAACGACGACGCGCGATTCGATGCGATCTCTTTTAGGACCTGAGTGAGCTAGTGGCGATGCCAGAGCCGGGGCAATCGCAGCAGGGAGAGGAAAGGGAAGGGAAGGGAAGGAGATGATGGTTGCCGCTTTCACTTCATCAGTAACGACAGTGGCGAGCGCAAGGCGGTGCGATGCGATGGAACCTTAAATACTCTTTAGTGTCTTTTATTGATTTGTTTATTTTTTATTTTTATAAATATTTTAATAAAACGAATGATCAAATATTAATTTCAAAAAATAAAAAAAGTCACTTATTGTGTGAGGAAGGGAGTAGGATAGATGGAACCATTTTTTTTTAAATAGCAGAATCAACGTTTTACCATTTTAAAGTTTTAACGCGCCACAGTAACTTTGGTAGTTCCAGTTTGCTTTATTATTAAACTTAGAGATCCGATTGACTAATTGTTAGTTTGGATTAATAATTAATCAGCTAATTATTAGTCAACTAATTATTAATTTATTGTTTGATTTAAGGTAAAACTAATTGTTAGTCTATCCTTCAATGATATGTCTATTTTACTTTGACTAATTATTAATTTGTGTCTGTTTGAATTCATAACTAATTATTTCGTAAGTTTCCGATTAGTTGTTCGGTAAAAAAGATACGTTCGAGTTTGTTTTTTAAAAAAATAAGGGTAATTTAGACTTTTTATTGTATCCATAAACTATTAGTCCCTATTAATCTCTCTGAATTGACTAATTCAAAAACAATTAGCCAATAGGTGGACTAAAAATTAGTTGGCAAAGAACTAATTTTCACTCGGCAAACAATTACGGCCTCTTTGGAACGCAGGAATCTCACAGAATGTCACAGAAATTTCACAGGAATCAGTTTAATTTTATAAAAAAAACGTAATAAAAAATAGACTGCTGATTCATTTTTCATGTCAAAACTTCCCAAACTTATGACACCAATTTTCGTCACCAAAGTTTTAGTGCGCTAAACTTAAGGCGTGATAAAATTTGGTAGCTGTTCAAACAGGCTCTAAGTAAAAAAAAAAACTATTAGTGTTTCTCGATAAAGCTTGAAACATGAATATATGAAAATATCTAGTTTAATATTTTTATCCATAGATAGAAAAAACTATGAGATAATTTTACTTGTAGGAGGAGAGTACTTAAGACATTGAAGTGGCACACAAAATAAAAAAAAAATCTTTCGAAGCTGTTTCACCTGTACATGAATGAAAACGAATCAAACGTCTTTCAGGAGCGAAAGGCTGTTGCTTGCTCCAATTGGTCTGCATCTGTCACAGACATGTGGGACCGAGCACAAATTTGAGTGGAACGTGTGGTGTGTGCACGAACGGTGGTCGCACTTATGCTCATCGCTGTGTAGAGTAGTACAGTACGAGCTTAAGGGCTGTGGTCAACATCCCCCTTTGATAAAAGAGAAATTGGTGATAACAACATAAAGAAGACGCGTCCTCTGCTGTCGACGTGCAAAACTATACCTAACCATCATCCTCTCAAGGGTGAACAGTACGAAATGGTCTTTAGATAAGCGCGTCCGTGTAAAAGTATCTGGTGTTATCTTTGATAAAATACCCATTTTCTTTTTGAATTATTATTCTAGTAGTAAATAATAAAGTGTGAAATGTATCCTCATTCCCTAAACTATTTGGTATATGATACATCCCTTAACTCATAAAGTGCTTCATTTCCAAGTCGAAACCTGTTTATCAACCGGAGAAATCCCACGTGGCCATACCAACGTGGACTGTTAGCCTCAGTGCTATCAAACTAATCAATCTTACTTAGAGTTTCAGCTAAGTTAGACCATCTCTCCTTTCACCATCTAGCAGGTGAAACTCTGAATCAGTCTGAACTTTCGAATTTTTTTTTAAAAAAATAGTTCATGCGATGTCTCCGATAAAATTTTCTTCTACGAAACAATTTTTTTCCCTATAGTAATGTTTATTTTCAAAATAGTCACTTATCTAATATGCAACATATGCAACTTTACATAATTTGTTGATTTCTTTTTAATTTAAATATTATAATATTTTATTGCTTTTACCTTTTAAAAGATAAAATAACTATTTTTTTTCTCGAGATCCAGATAAATAGATGCCTCACATTCATTTAGATCTACCGTAGAACTTGCCTCTTACTATTGATATAGCAACGATTCACATCGAATCCATAGAACCCTCCCCCCTCACCTCCCGACAAATATCAACTGAAAAATTCACTCATGATGATATTGTGGCAATAGGACACAACCACCAAACTTTTTTTTTCAATTTCTAAGCCGATCATGCCCTACTGTTCCTCAGACACAAGTCATATATAGTCTACCTGGGCACAATCACGTCAGATTTCTCCAGCTGACAAAGAGGTTTGGACTAGAAGATGAAGCGTTTAATTAGATCTGAACCCAAATGACCATTTTAAGAGCAAAGGGATCTGTATGACCAACCCAAATACTCATATAGACCACGTGCGTTCCGCTCAATAATAAATCTTTGTATAGCAAGAGGGGTCATCGATCAAATGACATGTGTCTCCAACTCACGGGACTGAACTGCCACGTAAGGTCTTGTTCTATACTTACCCGGAGTGCTAAAATCAAAGTCAACTACGTACGCGTGCCTGCCGGACAGGTCACTACTGGTGATCACCGAGCAGGTAGGCACACGCCGTTTGCGGCCCCCGGGTATGGCACGTAGGACCATGACGTGGTGCAATGATATCTCTGGAGATCGCGTGACGCGTCGGACCAGGTGATTTTTTAACCGGGAGACGGCGGCAACGATTGGCGCCGGACCAGTCGACGGGCGCCGCTATCGGCGCAGGAACGCAGAGACTAACGTCAGCAGGGAACGAGCGTCTGATCGGCAGCCACGTACGCGTGCGCTGGCTTTTTACAGAGAAAAGTGCGGTCCTTGTTAGACATCATTAGAGATTTCTCTGTACTACTCGTATTATAATGTGGAGACAGCATGCATGAGCAGCTTGCATTACCGAACTATAATTAACAGATTAACTAAACCCACGTCAGCAAGAATGTTCAAGAACAAATATGGAGAGAGAGAGAGAGAGAGAGAGAGAGAGAGGAGGCTTCGCATCATCAAGAACAAGTGTGTAGCAATAAAAAAAATAAGAATAAATGTTAATCACCAGCCACATGTGTAAACCAGTTAAGGAAAAAAGTGTGTTTCTGGTCAGGCCGCTTTTGGGCATCACCATCTTTGTGCTAGTCAAATTAATAAACATGAAATAAAGATATGTTTTTTTTTAACACATCCACCCGTGCAAATGCAGATCTCTGCCTCTTTCTCATCTATTGGAAATTTTACCATACTAAATTCTGACCATTCATCACAGAGTCATGGAGGAGCATTAATTCAATTTTTAAAAATATTAATGTGGATCCAGCAAAAAATTATGAAACATTAATTCAATGATAAGTGACATAGATTGAGTATGATAAAATTTACTATAGATAAGGCAAAGTAGACTTTAAGGTGGTGTTTGATATAGATTGGGTTAGGGAAAGGGAAATGAAATGAGAAATGAAGAGGTGGGTTAAGGTTAGGAATATATATATTTAATCCATTTCTTATGTTCGGTTGTATTGGGTTATATAATTTATTAGACTAAAATACCCTTAGACTAAATAAAATGTGGATACATGTCTTGAGAGTAAAATAGTAATTTCATAACCAGGTGCCACTTATCCTAGCTAAACCCAACCCCGCCCATGGGAAATGAATATTGGAAAATGCTCTCTCCATTTCCCTATCTATAACCAATTCAATTTCCCTGACCTAGTCCCCAAATAATGGGTATCAACTAACCAAACTCTCATTTCCCTTACCCAACCTCTTTTTCCAGGATACCAAACAGGACTTAAGATCTGATAAAGGGGGTTTGGATATGGCCAGCGTACGGCTGGATAAGCGCATGGAGATCAAGGTGTGGGGGGGATAGGCGTGTGAGCAGGGACGGTAAGATTTTCTTTTGCCTACCGTTTGCTCTGTCTCCGAGTTGTGAAGCCTCTTTAAAACATGGGATTTTTTTCCTATTTTCTATATTTTTTTATATAATTGAATTGGTTAATTTAAAATTCCTTGGTTCTAAAGGGTCTCATATGGTGCCTTTTGTTCTCTTCAAGTTTGCAATCTTTACCAATTATCGAAAATAGTTTGCAATATTTATGTCTTGCTCTCCATCATATAAAACCTATGTTGTAAACTAAATAGCACTGGCTTAATTGGATACATTATAAATTCATAACGGAAATTTTTACAGGGATTTAACAACGAACGTAATGTTAGTTTGTACCAATGTACAGTGCTTGGGAAAAGATCGCAGCGTTATACTACACGTAATGAAATGATTCCTGTGACTCCAGGATCATGTGCTTTGACTTTTGATGCTGAAGCTCGAAAACTGCATGAACCGAGACTCTTCCTCCGGGTTTGCACATGCTGCCGGTTTGGCTCATGCAGTTTTCGTAACCACCACCGCCTGCATTCAATTGGGTTAGATCAAAATTTATGCAACTAAATAGACGCTCTTATATTCAGGTCAACCCATTCTTCAATGTTTCTCGCGGTTGTTGTCCCCTGCTGACCACCTACTAAATCTAACGCCTTTGGCATCAATGAAGGTGTGGCAGGATCAGGATCCTCGGCAGTCGTACGGACGAGCAGTCGGGTCACGCGACGTTCGATGCCTCGGCTCCGATCGGACGGCTCGGCAGCGTCAGTTTGACTCGACTGGAAGGAAGGGTGCTCACGTCCCATTTTCTAATGAATTTTTTTTCTCATCTCAGAATAAAAAATTGATTTTCTGCTGTTTAAAAAATTCATAAAACTTTTTAGTGAAACTAAAAAAAATGTAACCATACAAATTATACATTTAGAAGTGAGAAGTTTGTATTACGAAGAGAGAAAAGTACTCCCTCCGATTTAAAAAAAATAATCCTTTTGGACAATAATGTTTAGTTAAACATTAGGAATATAAATTATAAATAATTTTTAATTTGTTAAGTTTAGAAATATAAAAATTATATGATGAGATTTGTCTTGAAAAGTACTTTCATAAAAATATAAATATATTATTTTTAATAAATATTTTTATAAAAAATAGAAGTCAATGTTATATTTTGAATACCGTGTCATTGTCCAAAACAATTTTCTTTATGAACTAGAGAGAGAGTATATTGGAAAGAGAGAGAAGAAAGAAAATTGATTAAAAAGTGAGAAATGCATATTTATTTTTTTCTAATATATATTTCTCTATTTCTGACACATCTTTCTCACTTACCAATCATCTTCGCAGCACGTCTTTCTCGCTTCCCAGCAGTTTCCTTTTCTCTTACCAATTACTTCTCTCTCTTTCTAGCACATTTTTCTCACTTTCTAATATAATTTTCTTTCTTTTTCACATGTCTTTATCGCTTCCTAATCAATTTTTTCACTTTCCAAAATACTTTTTTTTATTTATAATACAACATTCTCACTTCTAAATATATTTTTTATAATTTATATAGTTACACATATTTTTTTAGTTCACTAAAAAAAATTATGAATTTTTAAGCCGCAGGTAGTCATTTTTATTTTTAAATGAGAAAAGAATTTCATTAGAAAATGGTACGTGAGCACCTTCCTTCCAGTCAGGTCAAACCGACGCTGCCGAACCGTTCGATCGGAGCCGAGGCATCTAACGTTGCGGAACGCGACTGCTCGTTCGTACGACTGCCGAGGATCCTCATCCGGTGTGGCATGGCTATAGATTCCCCTCGCCTTCAGCAGATAGTAGATGCCTGGACAGTCCCTCCCTCTGATTTTTTTGGGGATGAAATTGCCGCTGCTTTACTTTGGGCACCAAAGTCCTCTTCCTGTCTCCATCGTCATCATGAATTACGTCAGATATTTTAGTTTTCCATCACGTAGGACCCCTTATTAAAGCAAGCAAATATGGCCAATGAGCAGGACATGGGGTTTTCAGAGGGCAATATGGCAACCGACACCTACCTAGTGCTTTCTCGAATACAGCAAATGCATTCTTGTTCAATATAATGAAAAGATGCATCAAAAAGATATGTTTTCGAACACTTTAACGCCTCCTTTGGATTGCGAGATAAATTTTTAAATCTTTGAACTAATTTCTGTGAAATTTTTATATAATTCTTGCAAAATTTTTGCGTTCGAAAAGAGGCCTAAGATCAAATGAAAAAGAGCACCTACCCCATAGAAATAATTACTCTATCCGTCCCCGTTGTCCCCGTTTAATTGTCATTTCATTTTAAGGGTGGACACGAGAATTAATAAAGATATAAAATGTGAGATGCTTTGACGAAAAAAAAAATAGACATAGAGATATATAAAAAATATATATATTAAAGATAGAAAGATATATTGAGAAGCGAAAATAATAAGTAAAATAATTAGACGGAAGGAGTATAACTTAAACAAAGTAAGGGCTCGCTTGCAACACAAGAATTTCATAGAAAAAAAAACATAGCAGTTGAGAAACTTTCTCGTGTTTCAAATGACTAAGTGTTCAATCACAGTTGGGGCTGTGACAAGGTTCAGAAGCCAGGCAATTAAGGTCTTCCCAGATTAGAAGGTCACTGCAGAAGTAAATGCCGGGACCATCGATATAAAAGCTGAGGCGGATGCGCAGGTAACAGCTTTGAGTCTCATCCTTCAATTCAGCACCAGGACATAGCATTGCTCAACTTCTACGACATTCAGTTAACAACAAAATGAATAGTACGAGTAAAGCAAAACAAAACATACTGCACAAGTGCTTAAGAACAAGATTGGATCAAAATAATGGAACCAACAGCAATTGCCAACTGTGATGGTCGCTGAGTCAAATAGGTGTTACAACATAAGAATCAAGTACAGAAAATTGATATGGTTCTCAAAGGTCAAAATCTCCAAGAACAATTTGATGCACGCTGCCTTTTATTTTATAGATTCACCTCTCAAAAAGCATGACCATCTCACAATGTGAAGTGTGTGGAAATAGATCAACAGCCATCGCCCTCTTAGGGACAAAAGGCTCCGAGCTGGGCATCGACTTAGTCCGCTGTCTAGCAAGACCAGCACTGCTCATGGACCGCCATCCTCGGTTACCTTTGTTCTTTTCTTGTTTCTCGGCTGTTGGAGTGCAGAGCTCAATTGCGTTGGCGACTAGACTCTCAGGATTGCAGGAAATGTACCTGCCGTAACAAGATAGAAAACAAACAATGAATTTTAAAACCATAGAACAGCATAATGCACAACACTGTTCTGTTTGAACCCTAGAAATTGTCACAGATCTTTAAAATGGAATCACCTGATTCCAGTATTTCAAGAACAATGCAGTTGGGCGACAGAAATTATTCACTGCATATGTTCCTATCTTCAATAAAACTAAAAATCATGACATCTACTGTATATTCAGCAAACACTGAGAGCACCAGGTATATGGAATACTTACACTAGACGGCGAATGTGTGGATGTGTCCTCAATGCCTTGATCACCTATCAAAATCGTCATGAAGTGAGTGGATCGTCCAGAAGGTTACCAGCTTAGTAAGAGGATGAATAGTATAAGCACACTCCAGAAGGTTTGACTCGCAATACCCACTCTCTAAAGATAAGCCCTTTCAATCAAAATATATATAGAAGGCAAGCCACAGCGCCTTAAAAGAATAGTAGCTGGAAAACCAAGCAGATTTCAATAAACTATGACATTGCATTCCAAGAAAAGTTCAAATTTGCTTACAGTTGGGTGAAGGCCAACACGTGGAGGGTCTACAATAGCCACAACATTTTTGAACTGGCATGCAGTAGAAGCAAGGACATCATTTTTTGAAGCGGTAGCATCATCCTGGCATGTCCTGCTGTGCTCCGAATAATCGGCAGATGTTGCATTAGTGGATTCACCATTGGCCACCGATGCTTCCTCACACTTGTGTTCCCCCTCAGCTTCATCAGGTTCACCATGACTACCATCAAGCTCTTTGTTAACCCTATCTCGTGATTTTCCCTTTATTTCCTCATCACTGTCACAATTGGAAAGATCAAATGATGTGTTTCTAGACTGATGTGTTTCATCATTATCACTCTTTTGTATTGAACTATCCACCATTGCACAATTGTTCTCAGAGCAATCGAGTATATCTCCATTATTGCTTGTATCATTGATTTCTGAAATATTTTCAGAAGCTGCAAAATCCTGCTGCGGTGAACCGAGATATTCTGTGAGAAGAGATCCCATCACATCTTCAGCCTGATTAATTCCAGCACATGCAGTCAAATGAGATTTTTTTTTACCAAGAAAGATTAGGAAATTGAAGGGATAGAACAGAATGATACAAAGGTAATTAAATAAGGAAGTGTATAAATTTCATGGGTAGAAAAATGGACCCCACCTTCGCACAGACAAAGCGGCAATTTTTTATGCCATTAATAACAGCATTTCTGTGCGCATCCAAAACTGCTGATTCATTCATTTCAATCCCAACGACCTGCACATTAAGTAATTACTTTTTAAAAAGAAACACCCCCCCCCCCCCCCCCAAAAAAAAAACAACAGAGGCCCATAGTTGTATCCAAATTTTAAACCAGTTAATAAAAGGGCTCAGAAGTAATTGGCCATGATACTATAAAACAACACATCATAAATCCTCACCATTCCAACACGGTGCGCTAAGGTCAGGCCAATAGTCCCAGTCCCGCAGCAGACGTCAAAAAGTAAAGTATCTGAATTAAGATTGGCCCAATCACCAGCAAGGGCATACAATCTTTCTGCGGCAAGAGTATTAACCTGTGTAATTGCGTGTCATTACTATATTTAACCCTAAAAACAATTAACGAAATTAGTATGTTGCATACAGACCTGAAAAAAAGCTGCTGGTGATATGGAAAACTTTAAATTGCTGATGTGATCGTGGATTCGTGTTTTATCATCTGCTCCAGTTTCCAACTGATGTCCTTCCTTTGGCATCAATAGTGGGATCAGTGGACAATCGGCAGGTGCAGCATTTGATATTCCTTTATGATCCTGCATGCATCAGTAGATTTTTATTCTTCAAGAATTTTGTAGCAACAAAGACAGCCTATTATTGGGTCGATAAGTCTGATACATGCTTAGCGAGGTATCAGAGAATAAATGATCTAAAAACAATATATTTAATTCACAAAACATCTTCGATACCCAATGACACACCCAGACGATACTGGGCTGAATATATTCTATCGAACCCCAACTACAGCAAAATCCATAGGCTCATCGACTTTCTTGAGCGAGCAGAATGTTTGCAGCTCTATTCTTAAGCTAAAAAAAGTGCTCAAATGAACTTGCAGATCCTAAAGGAGTCAGTTATATATGTGTTCTTATTTGGTTATTCCTATTTTCTAATTTACAAAATTAAAAAATATATTTATGTATACTCGACATATCAGTGTATCCTTATTTTCTGGTGAGTGAAATGACCTCTAGCTTAGTTGGTTAGTTGACTCTAGTCTAGCAGTCCTCGGTTCGACTCCTCGTGGGAGCGAATTTCAGGCTGTGGTTAAAAAAAATCACCTCGTCTATCACATGCCAAAACATAGGTCTAAGGCCTAGCCCAGGTCGTTGGTCATTCACAAGGGGTAACACAGTGTAAGGGTGGAGCAGATATTCTGGGGTTTTCTCGACCTATGTGAGGTCTTCTCTAAGCAAAAATGCCTGAGCGCTGTCTTACCCTCTACAGGTCGAGTTTTTTTTTTTTTTTTTTGCTGGTGAGTGCTGCATTGGCATATTACCTTACCATGAGAAAAACATAGGTTGCACAGAGAAAACTATAATTCTAACAGCACTACAAGCAAAGTGCAAATGTGCAATACACTTTACAAGCAAAGATAGTAACAGAAATAAAGCTACAAAAAAACAGCCCATCCAGATTAAATAGAACAAAGAAGGGAAACATGCACAGAAATCATAGCTCTGAAGCCATTAGGCATACTTACTTGCACTACAATAGTTGTCAGAGGCAATGGAGGTGAGCATGTTGCTGCTCCTAGCTGCAGGGCAGCAGACAGCTTATCAAACTCTTCTTTCATTAGAGCCTCATCAACACCTGTTGAACACACCTGATAGTATGGGCCATGTTAGATCAACCAATGATAAGCCAGCAGGAAAGGTTCTAGTGCATCGATGTCGCAATAAACATGCATTTTCTCTCCAAAATACCTGCACAATAAGCATGACTTCTGAAATTTGTGATTCTGCATTCTGTGAAGCATCAGATTGAGATGGACTCCTGCCTTCACGAACCTGGGACAATCACAGAATAAGAAGTTTACCAAATCCAATATAAACATAGATTTAGCTTAAGATTTTTATAAAGATCATACAGTGAATTGGCGCCAAAATCCAGAATTATCAATTCTGCTCCACAAAGGCAAGCTTGATGATTGCAAAAATTCTTGAAACATCAGAGCATA
This sequence comes from Zoysia pacifica, assembly GCA_001602315.1. Taxonomy (NCBI): domain Eukaryota; kingdom Viridiplantae; phylum Streptophyta; class Magnoliopsida; order Poales; family Poaceae; genus Zoysia; species Zoysia pacifica. The sequence continues at coordinate 262,476 of BCLH01000064.1, forward strand.
TTTGCAGGAAATTTCTGACACATTTGGGCAATTCACAGGTTCCTCCACAGCAGTTACACCTTCCCTATAATTTTATGTTCCGGTCATTGTTACTGGAGTAAGGGCAGCGAACAAAATGAGAAACAAATAAAGCAACCTGAAATTCCCAAGCATAAATCCCACTGTTTTTTTGCCCTCCAAGGAATATCCTACTGAAAATTCACACTTGTTACGGTATCCATTAACAACTGGGGACTCTAAAATGCCTTCAAGTATGCAAGGAAGACCACCTGCATAATAGAACAGATCATAAGTATAGTCTAACAATAGTAAAAAATAGAGGAGAATAAGTGCATTGTATCGGTCTCAACAACAGGTACCCTGTGAAGAACATCTTTTTTTTCGATTACACGGGAGAGTTGCTTGTCATTTCATAAGAAGTAAAACAGAAGTACAAAGGAAGTGGTTGCCACCCCTCCGAACCCAAAACAAACACATGGACTGACAACAAGCCCCAAAGTGGGGTTCATAAGAATTCAAGTTCCGTTTCTAGACATTCCTTGCTCAAATATTGTTTACAATCACTAACCCCCAGCCTATACAATTAGAAGGCTACAGAGTACAGCCAATGACTGAAAGAGCAATTCGTGTAAATATGACATGGAAATATGTAAACTATAGCAGCAAAAAGTCAAAATATACTAGAGAAAGTGTGCTAGAAAGAGAGAAAGGTGTATTGGGAAGTGAGAATTATTGGGGAACAAAATTTGAATCCTAGAATGACTTATAAAAGTGAATGGAGGGATTAATCTTTAATAGACTTTCTTGCTCTAAAGTTAGGAAAATGAATGGTCATGTTTCAGTTTTTATAGATTACTCATCAAGCAGCTCTGATACTAGATCAAAAACTTTTATATGTTTTGGTTAAGCTAAGTGGATCGATCTTTCATGTTGGAAGCTAAAGAAGAGGTTACATTTTTTCTGATTATAAGAGCTTTGCTAGGTTGAATGCAACTTATATTCACTAAATTACTTTTGACGCATTCTGTCTTTTTCTAAAATTAATAAGCAATCATATGCTGCTAATATGAATCATGGAAGCATGGAAGATAGAAGCCAGTCTGTGGACCTAGAAAAGTTCCATACTACAGCAAGATTCAGTGCTTCAGTGTAGTCATTCGACACTCAAATTGTCTAATTCCAAATGTAGCAAGCGAATGCAACAAGATGGACAGGAACTTATTCCATCAAACTTATACCTATCTACATTCCATGACTTTAATACTACTGCTTTGACCAGATATTGCACTGCTGCTTCTCAGTAGTATTACTTAAGCACTAGTCATTTCTCTTAACATTCAATTTACCTTATCTCTAGGAGATTATTAGATTTTTCTCACAATCCCACGTGAAATATCAATATATTCATTTTCTTTCATCTTTCTATCACTCCGCACAAAATATTGGAAAAAAGAAGAATCTATATAATCATCTATTATATAACAAACAGCTGCACAAAAGAATTATCATCAACAGAGCCATGATTAGATATGGCTTGAGCTTAAACAAGCTATGAGTTGATATATTTAGTTGTGATGGGAGGTAGGCAAATGATTAAATTCTTCAAAATATTAAAGGAGCCCAACACAAACTGCAGCGACCCAAACATGCAACCGCAATATATTATTAAGATTTTTTCTTTCTTTTTTCTTGAATATGCAGGGGAGTTGCATCGTTTAAGAAGAGCTGTAAAATACAACATGGCACCAGACACCCCTTGTCCCTCAGTTTACATTCGTGCCACTGGCAGATAAGAAACAACCACAACTAATTAACTAACACCTATGTTTCTAACAAGCAGCAGCAGTGAGCAATATATTAAGATTAGGAGCTTACCAATTTCCTTTGACTTATACACCCAATTAGGAAGGGGAATGGCAGGTGGGCAAGCTTTCCTAGCATTTCGAGTCTACATTAGAAGACAGTAAGTGCTAAGAACAGTGATCAGCAATTTCTCCAGAAACATAGTTGAGAATTGTTTAAAACAGTACAAGGAAAAGCATTTGATCTTACAAGCCTCTTCAGTATCTGTGCCATTGTATGTTTTTTGTGTTCTAACTGATCATTGTAAGACATATGGGCAAGAGGAGTAACAGCATCGCGAGCACTTTTCTTGCTTGAGCCAGCTGCTTCAGGTGCATATTTTTCTCCAGCACCAGTTGGAGGAGCACTACCATTTCCTGTGGTTGTTCCATTATCAGATATGGGCCTGTCAACAGGCAATTTTTTATGTGACCTACGATTGGCATCTGCTATCTTTATTTCCCTTCCACCAGAAGGATTCTCCTTAAGGACCTACTCAAATCGAGGGGTAAAAGTCAAGTCCTTATGAAGAAGCCCAAACAAGCCAGTATGAAAAAACAGATAATTACCTGAACAGCTTTTATCAGTTGTTCAATACTTTCAAAAGTCACAAAACCAACGGTCATTCCCTTCTTTTTCTTCGCTGTTGCATATGAGATTCCCTACAGCACCATCATTTGAGTTGTAGCATTAGCTTGGTAATTTGGCATAAGACAACAGGGTATACAAATATTATATCCTAAATTTCCTAAAATGAAAATTCAGCTAAATTCCACTCCAGATATGTAGGATTAGATCACACTATAAAGTCGATATTTAGCTGACGGATATCATAAAGCAAACCATGTCTTGATGATCGGGGTATATGTTAGGCAAGACATGATGTTTTTGCAATGTCTCTTAGATAAGAATTGAACTAATGGTGTGGCACAGTTTTGATTTTCCCATATCCCTTTTTGGTAATCTGGTACAGGATGAAAATGAAAAGGGTCGATAAGTACCATGAGAGTTTTATTACACAAGATAAGCACGTAATACTTATATTTTTACAAGCTGTTCATTCTAGCTATGAATCAGGACAGACAACTGTCTAGATTCATAGACCCAAATGACAATCTTTTTGAAATGGAGGTGGTAGTTCTTTTGTTCTCTTCCAGAGCTATCTCTGGGATTTGGGAATTAAATTTCCAAAAGAACACGTATAAATATAGGTTTTATTCACGACCGGTTCAGATGCAAGTATCATCATCATCAAAGGAAGAAAGGCAACATAAGATAATAAGTACAGTTGATTCAGAATGTTTGACCCTACGTTTTATTCTTTGTACCTATTGTTTGGATACGGGTCTGATGACTGTGAAATATTTATTAATGAGTGGGCCAACCTCTTCTATTCTGGTTCATAACTTCTATTGGTTACATAACTAAAATTGTTCACTGTGTATGTGTTTTGGTGTGTATGTGAGGGGTATCAAGCTTCAAAATATTGTGAAGGGACTTACGCGATATAAAAATGTACTCTGAATTTTCAGTTGCACTTATATTTATTAGTGTAGGACCTGGGGTTCATGCTTTCCCCAGCCCCTTTCCTCAACGGATTCCTGGCATCCACTAAGGAGTGCACACAAAAAAATATTTTTTTAAAAAGAGAGAGAGAGAGAGATAAAAGATACATCTATTTTGAAAAATATGCATATGTTTCAGGATATGCACGTTATCGAATCTCATGCATATGAATAAATTGCATCTGGATCTATTTGACATGGCTTAACAGTGACTGATACGTGGTACTTTATCGTAAGTTTTTTCAAGGAATTACTGCATCCCAGAAGCTCAGTGCAGCGGTAACTGCCAGAGCATGCTTAGCTAGTTGCTAATAAGTTTGTGCTTTCTGAAACAGTTTGAAATGGTACCTGTTCTACTAGGCCCTTGAATTACATTGATCAATGATCCCTAGCCCCGACTCTAATTGAACCAGAGCATAGTGGACACTGTACAGTGATAAACAGCTCATAAACCCTGCACTGAAGTAACACTTGCCTGATCTTTAAGGAAGGCCTTTAGCCTGTCGGCCGTCCAGCCCCTGGGTAGCCCGACGAGGCACTTGTCCAGCGACTGCTCATCCAGCGTCACCACCTCCTCCTCCTGCGCCTCCTCGGCGTCCTTGCGTAGCTTCTTGGCGCGGTCGGAGGTGGGGTCCCACGTGCCGTCGGGGCGCGGACGGAGCTCCTCTTCGGTGTGCGCGTACCGGCAGGTCTCCCCGTGGCTGCACCCCTGGGCGGCGGCGCCGTGGCGGCGGAAATAGGAGCACAGGCTCGTCTTCCACATCGGGTGCCGCGCGCCGCCGGCGCGGGGCGCATCATCGCCACCAGCGGAAGCGGCTGGCGCCTCTTCGGGGTACGCGTCCGGTGAACCCTCATCCTCCCTCTTGCGCTTCTCTCCGGCGAGTTCAGGCTGCTGCTGCGGCGGCGGCGGCGGTTGTGCCTTCGCTTCCTCCATGGCTGCTGCGGCGGAGGGTTGCGACGATGGGTTCTATAATGATTTGGGCCTTTTGGTTGGAAGGAAGACGATTCATTTACTGGGCTGGGCTGTCGATTTTTTTTTAAGACTTGGCCTGTCAGTTTTAACGGGTTCATGCGGAGGAACGGGTTCGGATGTGCTGCCTAAAACCCAATTTTTTTGCAGAAAAAAAAAAAGAACGTGGCGGCCTTTTTGAAAGCTTCTCCTGCTTGGCTGCCTACAACTGGGTTGAATTTAATCAAATTGTAGATGTCGATTTGTTTGGCAGCCCACAAAATTAAATATGAATTCAACTTGTTTTTATCTCGAATTATGAGAAGTTTTAAAATTTTTTCTATCAATTCTCATTTTCCACTTCACCAACTTTGACTCCGCAGCACAACACCGCCACCACCGCGGGAGAGATCTTTACACCACCATTCCCATCACCCTTGATTTCCACCGCTATTCCCTCGTGGTCCCCCACTCACGCCACACGCTCTAGTCTTGACAACGTCAAAGTTATGTTGTGTGGCGTCATCCATATGTGAATCTCGTTGGTGGTGGCTATCAGTTACACCGTTGCGTCAAGCATCAGTATTCATGACATTCGAAAAGTTATGTTTTTTTCACACTAATGGTCACGCTAACTTGTGCAAGAGCTTCATTAACTCCTACACAATTATGTTTATGTTCAGTCTCATGTAAATACTTTTCTCGCATATTCCTAATTTTGATCAAATTTAGTGGTACTTATTATTGCCATTGTTATGTCCTTACTTATTCCGCCATTAACCTTTTGTCGGCGTGACATAGACTGTCGCTAATGGTAGATTTATGGTAGCATCATTAGCAACAACATTGATGTAGATGTACATGAGTGATTCTAACTGATAGTGTCTAAATAGCATTTGGATTTTAACGTTTAGAAATCAATTTTATGTAGAACCAAACAAAAAAAATAGAAACAAATTAAATTCTAATTCAATCTAACTCATTCAATTTGTGAAATGTGATTCAAGAATGGTATCTAGACAGCCCCAAAGAAACTCTTGGGCAACGTGCTCCTCCTCCAAACGTTGGTTGGCCCGTTTGACTTGGTAGCAACGAAAGAGTAGGATTAAGCGTGGAGTGGACCCCACTAAAAAAATCCAACGAAGGTTAGGCGATGTACTCCTAATTCGGAGGCCGCGGGGTCGGACGGAGATCGGGGAGCTTCTCCTTCCTGCTCCAGTCTCTTGCTGAGGGAGGCTGAGCTGAGCAGGAAGAGGGAAGGGTTGACCGGAGCAGCCTACTCGGAGAGTGACCCAGCAACCCTCCCCCCTTCCCTCCTCCGCGCCTCGTCTTCTTATTGCACCCACCAGGCCACCGGTCCACGTCTCCACCAAACAGCAAAGGCGCACGCACGCGGGCGAACGGGGGAGATCTGGTGGGAGGCGGAGCGGAGCGAGATGATGGAGAGCCAGCCGCTGCAGGAGCCCACCGCCGCCACGGTTGCCGCCGCGGCGGCGGAACCGGCCGGCGCTGCCCCCGCCGTCGTAAGCGCCCCTGCTTCTTCTTGCTTATCTTGTTCTTCTCGGTGTCCCATGGTCCCGGTCCCACCCGGGTGGTGGCGGTGGCCGGCAAACAAGCTTGTTAGTTGTTAGCCTGCGGTGGAGTTGACAAGCTTTCTGTGCGGCTGAATCGCCGGGTCTGGCGGCGGAGTCGCCTTGTTGCTTCAGCCGTGCGGGGGATCTGCCGGTGCTTCCTCCGGCTTCACCCACCCCCGTTCTACTACCACCACCACCAACTGCAGTCCACCAACCAAAACTTCCTTCTTTTTGTTTTCTTGCTGCGAGCTGTGAGATCTGTCGGGACGGCTCTGGGATCTGGGACCTCGCGGCGTTGACCGCCTGTGCTGCAACCCATCCATCTGCCGGAATTTTTGCTCACCCACATCGCGCGCGCGCTCATGATACTAAGCTTCAGATCCGCGTTCGCTGCGTTGTTACAAGCTGCCGCTAGCTCTCCTGAACGATGGTGCCCTTTGTGATAATGTTCTCTCCCTTCCGCAGGCCCCCGGCAAGGAGTTCACCCGCACCTGCAAGGGCCTTGTTGTGGTGCTCATCGGCGGATACTTGCTGCTGCAGCTCCTCCCCTCGTCCCTCAACTACCTGGCCATCATCCCGTCAAAGTAAGTACCGGCCTCTGGATCTCAAATTCTTAACTAAACCACTTAATCGCGCTAAAGACGCAACTTTGACCTCTTCATCTTTCGGCAGGACAATTCCGTATATTTGGACTGTATTCACGGCTGGTTACATCGAACAAGTCCTTCCAGGGGTGAGTTCCATTTCTTCCCAATTAAGATTCTGTGATATTCTACACATCTAATTAATAACCTCAATCAAACAAACATTGGAGCTGGATCACAATATAACATGCCCAAATTCATTAATCACTATTACACCAAGAAGTTTCTGACCATAGTATAGTAGCCTAAAGTATCAATGAGAGTGGCATGAAGCTACAGCATGGTTAGACACCTATTATTTGCCCTACGCTTAATGCTGCCAACCAAAATTTGCTTTTACAGGCTATTGGTAGTTCTCTTGGTCTTCTCTTCTGTGGGAAGGACATTGAACCTGTGTGGGGCCGCAAGGAATTCTTGAGATTCATTATTTTGGTCAACTCTATATGTGGCATCCTTGCCTTCATCTTTGCTATTGCGCTGTACTATGTCACGGGAAAGGAGAGCTTCCTGTAAGTTCTAAGAAACCATTCAGTCTTTTTAAATGTTTGTATATTACTTATTAACATTTGCCTTGAGGCCCAGGACATTGCTCTTCCTTCTGAGTTGTGTTTAATGTTCTTATTTTCTGTGCCCTCCTTCTGCATATGTTACCAATTTACCTCCACTGAATAAAATCATGCTCATTGAACAGCTACTAATGAATCAAGAGTACACATGCTGACATAGTACAGATATTTCTGTATTGAATAATCTTTTCTGTCACACTTAGAGTTCCTACTGATAGGTCAGATCCCAACTGAAAGGGCAGATCCCTGTGAGTTAAGTAATCATTCAGTCTTGAGGTGTCTCTTGACCACCATGTACCATACATTGCTCGTAGTTTTGTTGGCGACCTTTTGGCCTATGTCTATTTTTTAAATAAAATAGCAAGTTGCTGCGCTCTTGCTCACCTTAGGTTGCATCAATTAACATAATCCTGGTTCTGCTAATAAGAAATGAAGAATACAGTGATGTCATATAGTTACACTTCTATTGAATAACGTTTGCACATGTTGAGGATAATTGTTGCTGTTTAGTTATTTTGCTATCTCTATCTTTCAAATAGCAGAGTGCAGCCAGGGGAAACATTACCATCTGAAATATTTATATGTTAAAATCACTAGCTGACCTTTCTATGCCATGCATGCAGTGTCACACCACTTTCTGGCTTCCATGGTTGTCTTGCTGGTTTTCTTGTGGCCCTGAAACAACTGTTACCAAACCTTGAGCTGCCCATGTGCTTTTTCTGGAAGATAAAGGCGAAGGTATATTGGTGAACCACATCACTGCTATTTCCAGCCCTTTCTGTACTATATTGTCATTGTATATTTCTTTAGCAGCATGTGACAAATTTGTTGATGCTTAGTTCTTTTTGTTTCTCTCTTACAACTGCAGTGGATGCCATTCTTTGTCGTATGTTTCTCATCGATCATGGCCTTCATTGTCCCTGATTCCATCAACTTCCTGCCAACTTTGGTGTCCGGGATGTATGTTAGTTGGCTTTACCTTAGATACTTCCAAAGGAACCCGCTGACAGGACTGAAGGGTGACCCAAGTGATGACTTCTCCTTCCCCAGTCTGTTCCCAGATGCCATGCGGTAAATTTTCAACTCTTTCTTTTATGCTGGGACACTACCAGACACTCGCTGTCAATCTCAATTCGATATCATTCCCATTTTATCTTCCTCAGACCGGTCACAGACCCTGTTGCCAACCTGTTCGATCGAATGCTTTGTGCAAGGTCTAAGCCTTCTGAACTGGCCCTCCCAGTTACAGATCCTGCCAAGGCATCAAGACGAAGGTATACTTTCTCTCTTGTAAACTGGTGGGCTGCATCCATGTATTAGTCGTATTTATTGCTCACACTTGTCATTGATTATCATGGTTATCTTGATGGTATTTTACTTTGAGTGCTAGTAGGTATCATAACAGTTTGTCTGTGGTACAGTACTTACATGCTACTTCATGAGACTCATGTTGTAAGACTGGGAAGATTGAAACCTAAAATAATTAATTTTCCACTTTAGAGCTGACCGGGTCCATTTTAATCATGTTACAGGGAGCGTGGTGAGAGGGTTCTTGAGGAAAGGTTGGCAGCCAGTCATGCGGCTGACTCAGAAACGCCTGCTCGCGACCACTCGACCGCAGAAGATTGAGAACTTTATCGTGCTGCACACGACAGAAGAACTATGGCTACCCTCCACCATTTGGGCTCTGCAGAGGACATTCAGTTTACAACGAACTGATTATATGTTTATCTTCTTTTTTCCCATATGTTTCTTCGGCCATGAAGATTTATTGGTTAAATTCTGTTGTAGTCCAATTATTATTACAGTAAAAAGAAGAAAACGGTGTGGCATTCTTAGCCACATGTAATGTAGAAAAAAATGGTTTGTCAGGAAGATGAATTTTCCAGTGACGTGATTGCAGTTGATAACAAGGTTTTGCATAATGAAACAGGGCCCAGCTTTGCATCGTATTTGCAGGCTTATGGCTAATCAAGATGGTTGTTACGGCACTGCTATACAACGTCCGTTATGAAATTATGTTGTCTGGCAGTGCAATTCATATATTTTATCATGCAGCTTGAGTGGATATAAATTACTCTTGTGTATATGCTGTTCCGTCGCGTGGGCATTTTGTCTGCCAATCTAACAGAATAAAAGTTATAGGAGTAGAACCTAAGACCATCATATCTCGCCATCCTGGTGATTTGGCTATATTTTTAGTTTGTGAAAATTTTCTACTCCTAGTTATGTTTAATGTAAATTATTTGTCCATGTTATAGATGGTCAAACAGGCCACCGAGCATGGTGGGCGGCCTGGCTCGCAAAAAAGGCATGAGTGCATAACCCATTTAATTTGGAGATTTTTTTTTATTTTTAGCATTAAATATGTTGACGTTCCAATCATTATCAAGCAATCCTTAATTCTTTCATTTAGAGCAATTAATACATTTTCTCTTCAAAATATACCACTTTTTTTAAAAAAAAGTTAACATTTTTTTTGCTGTTTATATGTGTTATTATATTATGTAATATTGCATCATATTTATTATATTGTGTTGTAATTTGTATCATGTTTATCCTCAACTCAATATAAAACACAAAAAATGTTAAACTCAAAGAAACATATGTTTTTAAGAGAAAAATGTATTTAGTGACTATGACTGAAAGATTTACGAAATCTTTACGAATTGAGTGGTAAAAATTGAAAGGTCAAAAATTAATGGTACAAATTAAAAAAATTATCTTTAATTTAGGGTTGGTTTGATGCGTCGGGCCTAACCGGTTGTGCTGCGCGGGCTAAGGGGCTCAGGTTTGGCCTATTGCACAACATAAAAATTGTTAGTGGTGTTGGAACTTTCTCACCTAGCACAATAGCTCAATTTGAATAAATTCAACATCAAATCAGAACCCTCACCTTATTTGATTACAGAAAAAATATATACATTTTTTTAAAAAATGATCATGTTCGTGATTGATGGACCACCCCTTTCGTCAAGCACGTCCCATCACTCCGTGTCATGTCGGTTTTGACATGAATTGTTTCAGGCCGTGTCTTGAGTCTAGACTAAGAATTCGTGCACCGGTCTAGGCAGGAACTGCTGAGTAAACCGTAGTTTTTTTTAAAAAAAAAAAATCAAAATTTGAAACTAATTGGTTTTTTCCTTATCGACCAGTTTCTAAATTTTCAAAAAAAATCAAAACTTTATTTTTTTAATTTTTAACTGAAAAATTAACCTACCAATGAAACCGACCGGATTGTTTTCACCGGAAAAAATGTCTTGGAACGTTTTTTTTTCCGACTCGATCTTGGAACGGGTTTGTGAACCCTGAATAAGGCGTTGGTTGGTGTTAAGCCGTGTTAAGCCACAGCGAACCGGGTTTTAGGGTTTTCCTCGCGCCGAACCTGATCCTTCCCCCTTCGTTTCCTCTGCGGCGGCGGCGCAGCTGCAGCAGCGACAGCTCCGACTACACCAAGATGGCGACGATCGTGAACACGACGGAGGAGGAGCCGACGCTGGCGGTGGTGCGCTTCACCGCGGAGCTCGCCTGGGCCGACGCGGGCCCCGAGGTCGTCGAGGAGGAGGTCGGCCGCCTCTGCCTCGAGGCGCAGGAGCACATCCTCGCCGCTCGGTGGGCCGACATGGCCTCCCTCATGCTCGCCTCCGCTGACCTGCTTCTCAACTCCTCGCGAGTCCAGGACAAAGGCATCTCTTTCTCTCTCGCCCCTTCTCGATTCCTTTCAAGTGAATGTCTGCTTCTTCTTGAATTGAGCCGCCCTGTTCTTGCAGATCTCGAGTGCATCCTGTCCGTCATCTGCAACCTCGTCACCAAGGCTGGATCCGAGGCCGAGGCGTTGCAGATCGCCAAGCTCATCTGCGAGAAGCTCAACCACAAGCCCGACGACAAGCCGGCACTTCGCGTCAAAGTGTAAGCATCAACCCCACAGCTCAGTCCATCAATTATTAGAATGGATGTTGCTTGCACTCAATGTTCGCTTACAGATTTTTGTTCCCAATGTATGCCTATGTAGTCTGTTCACCTTGTACAATCTGCTTCCGAGCCCATACGCGAAGGCGTTTGTCTACAAGAATGCTCTGGAGCTCGCCATTGCCGGCAAAGTTGTCGAGTTCGTCATCCCTTCTTTTAAGAACATAGACAGCTTCATCAGCGACTGGGGCATTGGCGATTTGGAGCAGAGGGAGCTGTTCCTTGCTGTTGCCAGGATCCTCAAGGACCAGAAAGGGTGAGTTGCAACTTGCTTTTTAGCCCCTAGCTCTTATGTGCTTGGAGATATTTTACCAGTGAGATTGCCATTGATGCAATTTAACCCGTTTTTTTCCTTATGATTTATAGCATGAGCAAGGAGTACTTCAACTTTCTGGAGAAGTACCTTGCCACTTTCAAGGGATCAGAAGATGATGCTGATGCAATTGGTAGTGCGAAGGAAGAGGCTGTTGCAGCAATCATTGAGTTTGTGAAGTCACCTACTCTCTTTCAGGTGCTTATTATCCACTTTACAACTTTGTATTCATCTAAGCTTACTGTTTGTCTGGGGGAAAGCCTGGGGGTCAATGTAGTGTCGCATCATCCTGCTCTATTCGTCAAATAAATTGCCACATAATTTTTCTTTATCACAAATTTGAATCTGGCTGATCCGTCACTTGTATTCTCTTAATATTATGTTAGCATTAAATATTTCATGATCAAAATATATTTTAATAGTATTTTTTTTAATATAGTGCGTTGAATGAATTCAGAAGCCTATACTTGTGAGATTATAGGGCCCCTTTGGCAGAGCTCCCAGCTCCTGATTCTCAGTCAGAATCTGGGAAGCTCTGTCAAACGTTGTTTTTCAGGAGAAGTGATTCTTGTTTGATTCTGTGAAGTGATTCTCTGTCTTGATTCTAGAAGTTTATCCTAGAGAATCAAAGAGAATCATTTTCAGCCACAGAATCACTTCACAAGCGAATCAGTAGTGAATCCAGAGAATCAGGAGTTGGGAGCTCTACCAAAGGGGCCCTATAAATGAGCATAATTGACATAGCAGTATACCAACATATATCTATGCTTCATATGGATGGATCATTTTTATTTTTTGCACTTGTTTCAGCTTGTGTTATTTTGGCTTCACCTTTTTGTCAATAGTAACTGAATACATCTGAGTTGTCGAATTTGAATATGACAAAGTACGTCAATAGTAACTGAATACATCTGAGTTGTCGAATTTGAATATGACAAAGTACGCATAAAGTGTGTACTTCATAACCTTCACCTGTATTATATTTTGATCATCATACTGGATTGATGATGTATGTTGTCACTTGTAGTGTGATCTCTTCAATCTGCCAGCTGTTTCTCAGCTTGAGAGGGAGGACAAGTATGGGTTGGTTTATGAGCTTTTAAAGATATTCCTTACTCAGAGGCTCGATTCTTATTTAGAGTTTCAGACTGCTAACTCTACTTTGCTGAAAGATTACGGTGTGTTCACTTGCTTGACGCTCTAATGATTAATATCTGTACATATTCAAGTATGTCAAATAATTTCGCTTAATTTTCAATTTGAACCATTGACAGGACTGATTCATGAGGAGTGCGTAACCAAAATGCGGCTGATGTCTTTGCTCGATCTAAGCAGCTGTTGTTCTGGTGAGATCCCATACTCTGCTATCATAGATGCTCTGAAGGTAATTGACAGTTCCAGCTTGCCTTTGTCATGAGCTGAAGCTCTTTGTTGACATTTGTAAGCACATTGTTAGATTAATGAGGATGAGGTGGAATATTGGATCATGAAGGCAATTGCATTGAAGATATTGGATTGCAAGATTGACCAGCTTAATCAGACTGTCATTGTCAGGTATTTTGTTTCCATGGATTTTCTAGGTCAGCTTCATATTTCAGTTAAGGATCAAGGTTGTTCATTGTACGATAGTATTATGTTCTTGGCTTGGTTGATATATGGTTTTCTGCATAATTTTCAGCCGGCACAGCGAGAGGATATTTGGCATGCCACAATGGCAGTGTTTGCGCACAAAGCTTGGAATTTGGAGGGTAACTCTTATTTAATTTTGATTTTGCTACTTCATTAAATCATGTTCTCTTGAGAGACTAGTCTTGCGCATTGGCCAGTATAGTGTTAGTATTTATCATCATTTTATTCAATTGTCTTTCAAATTGTGGTCCAGAGAAACGTTGCCAGTGCTATCAGCACAATCCAAGCCAACAAGATCACCAAGGACGGTTCACAAGGGATGCAAAGCTTGGTGGTGCGCTGATTGGAGACGGGTTGAGATTATAGCTTGAGTGATTAGATCGGCAATTTTTTGTATGAAACAACTTGCAATGTTTAGGTCTTGTGATCACTATCTTGGATGCTAAGCAATAGCAAAGCCAGTTGCAAGCTTTCTTTTTCTTTTGACAGGATGATAATTTATTGTTAGTCCTTGTTATTTTGTACCTCAGAAATTCTGATTGTTAATATGTTTAGAGCAAAATCGTGATAATTCACTTGTACTTTGATATCGTGTTCGCCATCCGTGTGGGGATTGTCAGAGGCAACGCACGTTACGCACCTGTGGGTGCAGGGCCGGCATCTTGTTCAGATCAAGCTTGCTCTGCTCCATTGGTCATTCCACAGCGGCGTTGCTGCTTACGCGGGGGCACTGGGATATTCTCACCACGTTTTTGCTTCATAATATTGGCTTATTCAGTTGTCACTGAAATTGTTAATTGTGGTCCAGGTAAACGTTGCCAGAGCTACCCGCTCGTTCTTATTCCTGCTTGCTTCAAGGCACGAGAGATTCAACGAGAGCTTTTTATATGATGCAACTTGTTATATTTTATGAGAATCCCGTGAACATGCTGGCTGTATTCGCTGTTGCAATGGACGAGCTAATCAATATCAAAGCCACTTGGTATTTTATTTTGATTCCGTATATTTTTGTTAATAATATGTTTGTTTTGAGCATCTGGTTCACTTTAGCCCAATTCACATGTATTCTGATAATTCTTCTCGTGCCAGCTATCCGTATGTACATCCACACATCGTCACAGATTTCTCATACAAGTCGACGACAGTTTATTTTACGGTCCAATATTTTTTTAATACATTTTTTTGTTGTTTTACGTTCTAATATAAGATAAAAGGGAAACATCTCTCGAGGGGAAATTACCTGTACTTAGAAAAAAAAATATAGTCCATCCGTTTCAAAATATAAGCACTTTTAGAGGTGATCAAAGTCAAATTTCTTTAACTTAACCATCAATAATAGATAATTAACAATATTTTATTATATATAAATTATATTACTAGATTAATCAAAAATAAAATTTCATAATATATAACTATTTATATTATAAATTATTTATCTTTTCTAGATGTTATTAGTCAAAGATAAAAGACTTTGACAGCGACCAAATCTAAAAATGCTTACAGTTAGGTAGTGCTATTTTCTTTGAATGGAAATTCTGAAGCAATCTGTAACTTTGGGCGGAAGATTAAACCTTTTGTGTATGTGACCTTTTGGCTTTTGAACTCCAAAAATGAATATAAATTGCTACACACAAATATACACGGCTTCTTTGCTGATGCTGCACTAAACATCCTACAAAATATCTCCCAACAGTTGCTTCTAAAAAGTAATTTCCCTACAGCAACAGAGATTCCCCGCGAGGCTGCGCAAAACAGGAAAAATCTCCCCTTCTCAAAAGCTGCCTCTAGGAAATAGTCAATCCGGGATTCCTCTCAACTCGTCAAGCCAAAGCTTCATGGCCTAACTATGCAGTATACACCTGAAACACAGCAACAACTAATTATTAATATTAGCTGTCATCAAAGTTAATAATTATTTTTGAAGGAACGATGTAAAGTTATTCAGATGTGGAAAATAACAAATAGATACTAGCCCATTTGGAAGTTCTTTTTAAAAAATATGGTAGTGATCCATTGACTCTCATTCAAGCAGAGCTCTACGAAATTGGATCAGGATTTTGATAAACAATATTATCAAATCTAGAACAAATTACAGGATGCTTTTGGAGTGGATATTCAGAAGTGGATTGTTCTATGTTCCCAGAATTTGATTTATTTAATCAGACATTTCAGTTAAAGAAACGGAAAGCACAGGTGAGAGGACACAATTGTTTTTCAAATAAGAAAAGAGGGTACAGAAAGCGAAAGCCAGCTTTAATCAACTCCATATTCTCAGGTTAGATCATCAAAGCTAAAAAGAGTCTCAATCAGAAGACAACTAATAATTTAAAATAGTATACTCAGAGATGCCTAGATATGGTTCGAGTACAAAAGACAAGTGAAGGGGAACTGAATACGCCTTTCGTACATATGTTAGTGTCAGGTTTAAGAATGTAAAAATGAGTTACAACTGATAATCCATGTGTAGAGTAGAACGAAGATTTTTATGAGTACGAAACAAACCTGTCAAATAAGTTAGCACATGATGAACATAGTTGGTGATACTATTTCAGAGGGATAATCACATCCAGATTGGTTGCAACTCGCCATCCTTTAGGATAGGCAAGATTCTCAGATCCAAATGGCACATGCCAGTTCATTATTTGAGAGCAGTCAGCAGGTATGCCTTCCATCTGGCTTTCATCCTCCACTAGCTGTTCTACAAACGTGGTTACCTGCAAAGAACAACCATCTCAGCTGTTAAACTACAGGCAGAGAGGCAATAGAAAACTAACTCCAGTCAAAGGAACAGAAAGGTCCCCAATTAGGTGACCACCATGCACTTCGATGGCTACAGAACTATTTTCTAATTATATTTTATTGGAATATCAATTCCCCTGTGACATCTCCTTCATGTAATTTCCACATACCCAGGAATGGTACAATAGTTCAAAAGAGAACAGATTGATCAATTTTCTACATAGCTTCTTGGCATCATCGATAAAAATGTAGTATGTAACTCAGGAAACTGGAAAAGAAAGAAGCAACTTACATCGAAAACTTCTTTCGTTGTATCTGGATCTGGATGCCGGATTGAATTCCATGCCAAATGGGACCTGAGTCTGGGATCCCACAGCATGGTGCTATTGAATGCAAAACCCGACAAGGCAACATGAAATCTGCGGAGCTTGCTGCTGCCATTCTCACTCGTATGCCATCCCACAACTTGGCCTTCTTTACACACAGGGCCTTCAAGCACCACACCATTTGTGTTCTCAGAGAGAACTGGAACAGGCCATGTGCCAAACCTCCTGATTATGACACAGTTTGCAATAAGTCAACAAATCGATTTTTTTTATTCAGCATTCAATTTTCTCAGTAACATGTAATATGGTATTGCAGCCCATGCTTGACAGATTCTAAAGTTCCATGGGAGTGTTTATCGAATGATACTAATTTTGAGCCCTTTGTTCAGTAGTCTAACACCAAACAAAAAAAAAATCAATCTTTAAGTTGATTTGCACAACATAATAGCAAAATTACGGATCTTTCCCCTAAAACTAGATGCCAAAGTCCGACTGAAAATTAAAAGAAAGAACCATACACAGAGGTTGTTTGAATTGCAAATTGCCTTACAGATGTACGTACTGCTGCTCTTGACCAAATGGTTCTGCACATCAAAGAGAAATGTGTGGTGGAGCATTCCAGTACCTGATTTGGCGCAGGATGTTGAATAGGTGAAGCGAGTAGACGCCCTCCTCGTCTGCGAAGTAGACGATGCCGTCGAGCCTGTGGTTCTCGACGAGCTCGAGCGCGGCATTCATCTGGTGCGGTCGGTACTGGTCGGAAGAAGAGGAGTCGTTGAGCCTGTCGCAGCAGCCGATGTACCGGTGCATGACGGCCGTGCGGCGCAGCACGGCGGTGGCCTCGGGCGTGGGCTTGCCGGCCTCGACGACGACCCAGAGCACGGGCGGGCGGACGAGGCGCAGCGTCTGGCCCATCCGGCTGAGGTAGAACGCCTGCGCGGCGCGGGCGCGCGTGGGCATGACGACGATGAGGAGCTTGTCTTCGTCTTCCCTCCGGTGCGAAAGGTGGGAAGCGGGCTGGGCGGTACCGGAGAGGAGGGAGGCGCCGGGGGAAAACGAGGAAGAAGAAGCCGAAGAGGGGTGGATGTGGTGGTGGGTCTGAGGGAGGTGGGACAGGAAGTGGAGCAAGCCGAGGAAGGACCCCAGGATGAAGAAGGCCGCGAAGCGCGGGAGCGGGCGGCGGGAGACGAGGAACACGAACGGGTGCGGGTACCCGCCGCTCCCGCCAGCGCTGAGCTTCCTCGGCGAGGAGGACGAAGAGGAGGAGTGGCGGAGCGGGGAGAAGGGCGCGAAGGGGTGGTGGTGCCGCGCCAGGGGCTGCTTCGCCGGCGAGTGCGGCCGGCGGATCGACGCCATCACGGTTCTCTTCTCTGCTGTCGCGCGGAGGAGGAACCAGTCAATCAACCGCTTGGCTGGGTTGAGAGGCAGTCGCTGGATTTCTCTCGGATTGGCTTGGCTGGCTGGGTACCCTATTATGGTTGAGGAGGAGAGAGGAAAGGGGCGAGGAGGGAAGAAAGGAAGAGGGGATCAGCGGCAGCCCGCAGCGAGTAGTGGGACGGCAGCGGGTCCGAGGAAGGCAGGGATGATGACGGTGGCGCGAATGGCGGGGGGATGTCAAAGAAGTCAGCGCCCACCACGAAGCCAGCCAAGTTCGGTCTGGTTTGGTTTGGTTTGGGAGAGAGAGAGAAGAAGAAGGGATAGGGGAGGAAGAGGAAGACGACGAGGGAAGGACGCAAGCAAACCGAGGTGGACGACGAAGAAGACCAGGCAAGGACGCAAGCCGTGTTTCGCTTGCTTCCACTGACCAGGTCACTGCGGGCAAATAGACCACCGGCAGGGTTGAAGAAATCGTTTGAGCCCCAGTCGGTTTCACTTTTTTCGTAAAAATTTAAAAAAAATAGCTTAAAAATTACTTCAAATCTAAAATTTAAAATCTGAATAAACTTTGATTTGAATAAAATTTGATCAAAATGTTACAGTAAATCAATTTAGTTCACAAGTTAATCGCTTGGCTTCATGGGTTTATTTTTCGATTTTACTCACTGGTGAAACTGTTTGAGTTTTACTTAAAAATCATATAAACTGACCAGTTTTCAATAACCATTGTTGCTTCTAATCAATGCGACCGTACTTCATAAATTATGTTACTAGATTTATTATACAATAAAATCTAATAATGTATATTTTTATAAAGTATTTAATTTTTTTAAATATTACTAGTCACAATTAAAAGAGTTTGATTTAGACCAACCTAGAAAAAATACTTATATTTTAGGAGGGAGCAGTTTGACTTTGATTGTAGTACTTTTCAAGGTCTTTTTTTGTGTATTTATGATAAATAGCACTTCATGAATTAGGCTTTTTTATCCTCTGCTCCTTGAGGCCTCCTTTGAAACACGAGAATATTTTCTATTTTTTGCATTTTTTCTGTAAAATTGAACTAATTTTTGGAAAATTCCTGTGCGACTCCTGTGAAAATTCTTCGTTCCAAAAGAGTCGTAAAGAGATTCTATGTATTGTAATGTATAATAAGGTTTCACCTACTGTTACAAATAAATGTCATTCTAATTAGTAATACTACCTCCATTTTAAAATATAAGCATTTTTAGGTTTAGATAAGGTCAAATTCTTTTAACTTTTACTAATCATATTTAGAAAATTACATAATTTTTAATATAAAAATATATTTTTTATGAAAGATTATTTTATGATGAATTCAAAAAATATAATTTTTATATAATAAAATATTATTAATTATACATAATTAGTGATAAAAATGATAAAAGTTTGACTTTGACTTAATGTAAAAATACTTATATTTTGAAATAGAGAAGTACTGCGATAACCTATGACATTTGACACCTTGCTATTATGTAGAGTAGAACTACATCATTTAGGTTTCCTTTAGAATACTGGAATTTTTTTTATTTTCTATAATTTTTTTGTGAAATTAAATTAATTTTTGTGAAATTTTTATAAAATTTTTGTAAAATTTCTGCGTTCAAAGGAAGCCTTAGAAGAGGAACAAGAGGTCTCCCCCACCGTACGTCGCCGGCAACCTTGGCCACCGGTGCCGCCGTGGCTTTGCTGGCTGAGCAGGCAAGGGACGTCTTAGGCCAGGGGTATTGGAATAATGGAATGGAATGGAGTTCCCTGGATCCCCCGTGGTGTCTAGGCATCCCGTGCACGCACGCTATACATACCTTTCCTCCGAGTGTTTTTCTCACAGTTCCTTTTTGTCTTCTTTATTTACAGATGACGAACAATTGGAACTGGTAGCGTATATATACGAGGGTGATGACGAACAACTTCATTTTCTTTTGGCCAGTAAAAGACACATTATCCTTCACAAACATGAGATACTTATATTTTTACTACCACCGCCGTCTTTCTTTTACAAGCAAACAGATCATTAAACAAGTCAAAAAAAGTAGGTAAACGGATTCTATAATTTTGTCTTTAAACATCTCAATTTGTTTTTTTTTTTTTGACATCCTAGATCATGAAAAGCTATCTAGATTATAAAAATTTGTTGTGGATCCAAATATACCGAAAGTTCATGTTCATCCACATATCCCAAGACTTGTACTGACCCATGCAGTGGCTTAGATAGGTGCATACAGCATACTTAACATTATTGAGAATCTCAGAGAATACGTAGTAGTGTCTATTATACTATCGGATCGAGATTGCCAGCGTCCATTCGTACCCTCTTGTCACATGTTATGTTACTCGACATACTAGCACTAGCAAGCAAGCATCTAGATGAAATATATCACTCGTTGAAACGCTCTGCTGCGACCAACGAAATTCTCAATGCAGCAGTCTGAACAGGCAGGCCATAGGGCGCCCCGCTGTTGCCGTCCGACAGGAGCGCGAGTGCGACCTGACTGAACCTGACATATATCTTTATATATTAAATATCGACTTTCTCTCAACTCTCCTTAAACTATATCATAAAAAATATTAACCGTCTCATTAAAATTTAACGGTGAATATTAAAATATATATATATATATATTAAAACAAAATTCTCTAGTGAACGTAAGAGCGTATTTTTACTCGACGAGAGTAGACATGAACAGTCATGCCATCGCAATATCTTTATATATTAAAGTGCAAGCATTCTCTCAACTTTCGTTGTGCTATGTCACCTTAAAAAATATTAACCGTCGAATTAAAATTTAATAATGAATATTAGAAAAGAGAAAAAAAATTTTTTCCTCGATCAAGAGCGTGTTTATATTCGACAAGAGCAGACATAAAACAGTCGTGTCATCACCTAACTTTTTCAGGTTTATAATAAATTTTAACTATAATCATTTTTAATTTTTTATAAATTTCATATATTATAATTTGTTTTATCATTAAAGTTATTTAAATCACAACTTAAAATTTTATAGATTTGAATTAATTTTTTTAGATAACTTGAATAGTCAAAGATGATATTAAAAATCAACAAAAAACAATAATTTAAAAATGAAAAGAGTATGTGCTAAGTACACATAGACAATAACATAGATATAAGAAATTAACTTTACTTGTTTTGTTAAATCAAATTTGTTTTTGCTATAGATTCAATAGAACTATTTTAAAAGATATAAGGGAAGTTTTTATAAATTTATTCTACTTATATGTCTTAGAAGTATATGCTATAATTAAAGATCTTTATATGTAATAAAAATATATATTTAGATAACTTAAATTATTTTATCTCTAAAAATGCCCTTTGATTACTATGAAATTAAGATTCAATCTTTTTAAAAAATAGTAGCTTTGAACGCAATGTTTTAATATAAATTAGAAATAATTTTAAATTTATTAAGTTACAAAATTAGAAATAATTTGTTTTAAAAATACTTTCTTAAAAGTGCGCCGATGTTATTTTTTATTAAATATTTTATAGATAACAAGAGTCACACTTATGCTTTGAAGACCATGTCGACAACTTCTTTTTAAGACCGGAGCGTATGTTTATAAAACTTTGTCATCCATATTAATGCAACTATAATTCTATTTGTTAAATAATAAATAGGGGTGCACAACAAAAACATACACGAAAAGCGCGATAATTGCCGCGCAGATTTTCTAGTATTAAATTAAACATCGTGCGTTCTCTCAACTCTCGTTGCGCCACGTCATCTTAAAAAATATTAACTATCGAATTAAAATCTAAGGGTGAATATTAAGAAGGAGAAAAAATAGATATTAAAAAAGAGAAAAAAAACCTTTCTCTGGTCAACGTAGAAGCGTACTTCTACTCGGCTGGAGCAGACATGAACGGCCGTGCCATCGTAATATATTAAAGCGCAAGCGTTCTCTGATAGCTTGTTGCGTCATATCACCCTAAAAAATATTAATCGTCGGATTAAAATATAACGGTGAATATTAGAAAGAAAAAATAAATAAATACTAAGAAGGAGAAAAAAATTCCTTTCCTCAGTCAAAGTAGAAGTGTGCTTCTACTCGACGGGAGCAGATATGAATGGTCGTGTCGATATAAGAGAAGTTCTTATAAATTTATTCTACTTTTATATGTTACAAATATATGCTACAATTAAAGATCTTTATATGTTATGAAAATGTATATTTAGATACCTTAAATTGTTTTATCTTCTAAAAATACTCCTTGATTACTTATGCTATAAATTCAATAGAACTATTCTAAAAGATATAAGAGAAGTTCTTATAAATTTATTCTACTTCTATGTCTTGTAAGTATATGCTACAATTAAAGACTTTTATATGTTATAAAAATATATATTTAGATAACTTAAATTTTTTTATCTCC
>BCLH01000064.1:285341-309142 GCA_001602315.1 Zoysia pacifica
GATCAGTTTAATAGGTGCCTCTTTCAAGGCGCACCTTACCCCTCCTATATATATATATATATATATATATATAACACTGCGATAATGAATAAAGGATTGATTTATTTGTCTCCCTTGATTGTCTCTCTACAATCTCTACTCTAAACACTAACTTCAGAGGAATTGGGTTCTAAGTACCAGACGCAATGCAAAACAGTCTTTATTCGTCAACTCATTTTCATTCCCAGCTCGCAACTGAAACGTTTTTGGCCTAACATACTGTAGTATGATAAGTATACCGATCTAAATTGTGAAAGGGCAAGCCCTTTTTAAGCGTCTTCTAACAGTTCACTCAAAAATTTACCCAAAAAGTACTTTTTAGGTCAGTCAAAAATTTCGATATCTACTTTAACCACCTTCTCTAATAATTTCGCTAAATATAGTTTAAATTAGAAGCCAGTGAACAACCGGTCTCACTGTTAGTTACATAAACTTAGAAAGTTTTTCAGATCTACCTCAAAAATAAAAAAATGTTTATAGAGAAGTTGTTAAAGGAGATTTTACACTTTTTCTTTATAATTTGATTTAAAAGAAATTAATGGAAAGCTTTTGAAGATGCTCTTAGTACCACCCTGCGCAAGCTTGACAGCAGCAGCAGCAGGCGGTCCAAGCTTTTCTTCGTCCTAGTATAACAGAATTTGCCAACTTTTCGTTCCTCTCGCCAAACTGCAGCAGCAGCAGCAGGCGACCTTGCTACGCTTGAGCTTCCAACTAGCGGCACCTGGTGCCATTGCACCAGAACAGAGCGGCAGCAGCAAACCGGAGCGCTCTCACCGACAGGCGTTGGTCGACGATGGATCGGCGCCAAACTCTGACGATCTGATTGGCACGCAAAACGTTTTGTTTTGCGTCGCCATCACGCCAAATTTTCAGCTCCTAGTACTGACTTTGTACGCAATGCAAGAAAACCACAGACGCGCTACCTAATTACCCTTTCTTTCCGTTTTTGCTTCCTTTTTCGTGTCTCTTTATTTCATGCCACCAAGCACGCAGGAGCTTGACAGACGCAGGTCAGATCAGCAGATTCATGCAGATGCTTTTAGCACATACGAGAGAGTCGCTGCGGCACAAACAATTGATGGTTGTGTTCCTCTAGGATAACTGAACATTAGCACTGTTCGTTAGTTATTTAGAATACAACATCAGCAGCACTTTCGTACGATAACAGCTAGGATGATTCCGTCGCCACCGAACTTTTGATTGGTGATTGCCATGGCAGCATCACCTGTTGACAGTCGCTTTTCAAGACAATTTCTAGCTGAACTCGTATTCAGTAAAAGAAGAAGAAAAAAAGCGTTGGTGACTCATTCTGCACTCAAAATAGATCGTGCAAACCTGACCATTTTTTTTCCTGATAAACTTTATTGATTTCCGAATAACAATGCATTAAAAAAAGTGCAACGTAACATCCAGCTCCACCACACCAGGTGCCGAAACAAAAGGACAATGCGTACAAACTGGTTTGCTAAAAGCCCTTAGTGCATTCACACATTCACCTGCAGAATCTAGAGCAGTGAAAGTAATGCATACATACAATACGAACTAGGAAGTGGGAGGAATCTAGTATTGAACTTCAGGGACAACAACGTCAATCTGCAATTCTAATGTTACATACAATACAAGAGCCTATGTCTCGCTAGAAGCCTCATTGAATGACAGGTCAAGGTACTCTGCCAGGCTCAATCCTGACGATGTGGATTTTATTTGGCCATGAGCAGAAGTTTCTTTCTTCTCACGGAGCGATTCGGGAAGCCAGGATTTGGAGTCGCCCCTGGCCCTGGGCATCAGTATGTTGCCAACAATAGGTTGCAAGTCCTGCCAAGGGTCATCCACCATGGACTTGTTGAAGTAGCTCCTCCGGTCTTCTCCAGAATGGTTCTGAAAACCGACACCTACCCTTCCCCCTCTGCCCCATGAACCTGGGCTGCTGTTGTAGTTCTGGCCCCTACCTCGTCCGTAGGATGTGTGGGGACTACCTCTTGGTCTGTAATTCATTGGGTTGCCCCCTCGGCCAGGATTAGGGAACCTGAACCTGAAGCTGGGTGAATTCGGATAAGAACCTCGACCAGCTGAACCAGAATGAGGACCCCAAACTGGGGTGCCAGGAGTTCCTTGGTACCCTGATGGATCTTGGAACTGCATAGGACTTCGCCATGGACTGCTCCCTGGTGCATCATGCGGCATTGGGGATGGGGGGTGCATTGGTGACGGAGACATACGGTGCTGGTTTGGTGGAGGATAGTTGCTATCATAGTTCCCTGGTCCAGCTGAAAATGCAAAGTTAAAAATAGGGTCAGGATGATATTCTGCAGTAGTTATGATTTGACATCACACATGAAAATAAAAGGAAACGATAAATTTGTATTCTCTACATCCTGACAGTGGCATGGGTGGTAGGTAGTCTTCACATGATAAAGGAACTAGCACAATGTAACAAAAATGAAATCCTTTTACAATTCTAAACCATCCACCTTAAAATGTATTCTGGACTTCTAGTTTCTTCAATTGTTCAACATACATTGCTCAATTACAACCTAGATCTCATACTGCTACTTAATTGATACTTATATAAACTGCTATTCCATTCCAGCTCCATTTGTTAGCCCAATCCCAGCAAAATGAAATGCTATATGGAACATGTTTAAATCCCCATCAATATTACACATATCACTAAATTGGATTCCTAGAACAATGCATAATTTTTATGCCTTACTGCTAAACCATCTAAGTGAAGTGCCCAACATACAAACATCGCATATGTCAACTAGCAAGAAACTAAAAACAAATAATTACGATTCCAACTGATCCGAAAATCTCAAACACCGCATAATGGAAATTGAAACCCATTAAAAAGGTCTGCATTATGCTCAATAAATGACTATTGTAATCAGAGAAACTTCAGAAAGTAGTTCAAGAAAAGTAAGCCTTTTCAATTCAAGTATAAGATTGATAGACAAATTGAATCTAAATGCGGTCCCTTTAAGCAAACCATGTATATGTACTAGCACGATAGGCACTCTATCATAGAGCACATAAAAACCCCTCAGGTTGGCACCACTCTATGCATTACACCCGAGAACACTCTCGGCCTCCAAAATTCGAAAGTAACAGCTAAAGAAGGGTAGAGTGCTTTGATTTGTCTTTAACACTTGAAGCATCCCTGAATGTTAGTATATTGCCAACAATAGGGCTGAAAACGGTCAGAAATGGTCGGAAAAACACCTCAACCATTTTCACTTTCATATTTACAACGCCGGACGGAAACGGAAACAGAAAAGCCGGAAACGGAAACGAACGGATAAATATGGAATTCGGAAACAAAACAAAATGGTCGGTAACCGAAAAAGATGTCGGAAATATGAATAAAATAAATATCGAATATTCACTATAGTCCAAGTCTTACGATATATATAATACAAGTTGCAATTAAATTCACAACATATAACTCAACAACATAGGCCAATAAAAGGTTGTTTGGTTCATAATTTTTAATTTTTATTTTTCGTAAAACATGTTCAAATGAGATCTCATTATCGTATTTGGAGAAAACGGTAAAAAAGGGAAAAATTTCGCTGAAAATGGAATTCCGCTAAAACGGTTGGAAAAAAGGCCATACCGTTTTTGTTACCGTTTTCATTTTTCTCCGCCTATCCGAAAACGGTACGGAAAAACGGCAAACGAAATGCGGTCGGAATGGGAAATTTCCGTACCGTTTTCAGCCCTAGCCAACAATAGGCTGCAAGTGTATGCAAGGGTCATTGACCATGTGCTTGAAGTAGGTCCTCTGGTCTCTGCACCCAGGTCCCAGAATGTATCTGAAAACTAGAATGGCCTCGTCATCCTCTGCCCCTAGAACCTGAACTGTTGTAGCAGTTTTGCCTCTACCTTGTCCGTGGGATGAGTATGAGCTACTTCTAGGTACATAATTAATCTGGTTGCCCCCTTCCCTTGGCTAGAAATTAGTGTATCTGAAAGCAAAGCTAGGTGAGTTTGGGTATGAACAACCTGTACAAGTAAAATGTGGGCCCTAGTGAGGTGGAGTGCTAGGGGTAATTCCTTTGTGTCCTGACAATGGAGTCCGGAACAGCATAGGATTTTGCCAAAGGATGTTCCCTGGTGCAGCTGCTAGTATCAAAGACTATTATACATACAAGGGGTAATGGGGACATGTTGTGATGGTGTGGAGGACAGTAGTTACAATCGTAAGTCGTAACCTGGTTCAGCTAAACAGAAATATCAGGAAATATAAACAACAAAAAAGCCTCATAAAGTGGTTACTTATTTTGTTGAAAATATCAAGCAAAGGTAGCTCTTGTTTTAACGACATGCTTGGCACATGGATTCCAGAAAGTCCAATTTGTCTAAAGAAGGATCAATCTGATACATGCCATTACAATTTTTTGAAACATGAAATTTGAGATATGCCATTCGGATCCATGTGTCATTCACTTGCAGTAGGGCTCCCCTGTAAGTGACACAACAATGGCATATTTCCAAACTTGAAAAATTGCAACGGCATATACCTCTAAAGAACTGCTTTGTTTAGACGCAAATCAAGCCATTGATTGTAGGACAAACTATTCCAGTGGTAATTAGGGCTTTGGTAAGTTTTTTTGTTATATTCAATTATATTAGAAAAAAGGGGTGAATTAGAACAACTGGTGCCATAGAAACTAAAATGGTGAAAGTGAGCCAGTGGTGGAAATCGATTGAACTAAACCCTAGGTAGTAAGCATACCATCGTGTATCAAACTAATCTTTATAGGAACTAGGAAGAAGAGACTTAGGCAGGTTACGTTGGAGAACGGACCGTAATGATGAGGCGGAGGCGGTGCAGGACGAGGGGCGTAACTTCCCGGTGGAGGACTCTTGCGCTTGTGGAAATACGTGGGGTTGCCGCCGGAGGAGTAGGAGGAGGAGAAGGCGGCGGCGGGGTTGGTGTAGTAGTCGAAGCGGTGGGTCTGCCCCGCCCGAGGGGCGGCGGACTGGTGGTCGCCCGTGAGGTCGGGGTCCGGGAGGAGGCTCGGCGCCGGCGCGGTGGGAGGAGCCGTCTCGGCTGCCGGAGATGCGTTGGCGGCGGAGCGCAGAGCAAGGAGGCGCTCTCGTCGCTTGGAGGAGGTCTCCTCCGCCTCGTGATGCTCGTCGCCGTCCATCTCTCTCGGGCCGGCGTCGTCGGCGAGAGAGATGCCGGGGTCTGATTCCGGAAGGAGGGAGGGGGAGCGGTGCGGCCGTGCGGGGAGGAAGAAGCCGGGCCGATTCCTAATAGAGGTCAGTCAGCCCATTAGCCCACGTACTAGTTCTTGTTTATTTGTTTTCCAATTTCGCTACCTTTTGTTTTTTTTTTCATATATACTCCATCTGTTTTAAATTTGATTTGATGTTGTTAGGATAAAAAATTTAATTCAAAAATAAACTACATATGTTGTCTTTAAAATAATTATTTAAGAACAGAGGGAGCACATAATTTGACCCATATGGTTTATACTAATTATTTTCCACATGCTTTCAAATGTTTCATATAGATTTCTTTAAAAAATATCTTGGGATTTTGCAAAACTTTAGAACCATCAATTTGTAATATTTTTCACATTTGACTTAATTTTCTTGTGTTCATTGCGAACAACTCCACCTTTTAGAGGACCATGCAGTGTGGGGGCACATTTTGAAGATACTACTAAAAATTATCAGACCTTTTTACAGCCAGTTTGTGCCAAGTCAAATGGTCTCCAACGTTTCGGTAGAAGCTGCTGCCCTGGTAAACTGCCGATATCCAAAATCTGTCTCCGAGAAAGCATGTTCTGGCTGTCCAAGCGCCCAGCAACGATGTTATATTGTAAAAGATATTATTAGATTCATATGTACAAAGAACATTATATCTTTCAGCATAAGCCCATTGTACATTATATCGTAGAAGATAAACATAAACTCCTCTTCCAAATTTTTTTTAAAAAAACGTGCCGAGGCATGCTTTTGGTTAAAAAAAGGTTGCTTGAGTCAACTCTAGCAAGTTGATCGAGACTTCTATGAATCTTCTCTCTATTGTAAGAGTGCTTAACTTTTGTCCCTTCCAGGGTTAACCAAACCGTTTAAAAACTGATTAGTTTTCATAGTTTTTGATGAGATGAAACTATTCCAATCCGATTCTGCCGGTGGTTTCATTTTCAATCCAAAAAATTTAAAAAATAAGAAATTTAAAAACTTTTGGAAATTCAATAACTGTAAGAATGAACAAAATCGAGGGGGTTAGCTGTGAAACCAATAGGTTTAAAATTTGAGAGTTCAAAACCGTTGAAACCGATGTGAACAGGAAAAATCAACTGGTTTGATGTAGTTTTTCAATCAAATTTTATTCAAAATTTAAATTTTGAATTTAGCGTGGTTTTTTACCTTCCGGTTTAAACCATGAAACCGGCGTGTCACAGCTCAAACGGTAACCTCTACTGGTTCACTCCAATGAATTCTTGATTTTCGATAGCATTAAAGATTCATCCGTCCACGGTCCCGGTCGCCATCAGATGTGCAGTTAAGGTCAGGCCTACCGCCGGCGGAGCAGGTACGAACAGGGCTCAGAAATTTTTTTTATTTCTTTTTTAAAATTTTTTGAATAATTTTTAAAAAATCCTGCGTTCAAAAGGAGCCGCTAAGGATAGGATGGTCTGACTGAATCAAATGCCGCAACTACGGGCATCTGCCGCCATTGTCGACGTCGTCGTGGTCGTTGTCTTGATGGTTACAGCTGTTGCCTGGCGTCATTCACTCACTCCCTCGTTTTCTTGCCGTGCCCGCCACATTCCCATTCGTCTCCTCTGCTTCGGATTTGTATTTGCTCCACCCACCCACCCACAACCAGGGTTGATTGATCGATCAATCAGGAGGCGGGCCGGCATGGGCGGATCGATCTCCGCCCCGCGCGCGATGACGCCGGTGGAGGAGGTGGACGTCAGCGCGGTGCGGTACCGGCCGCAGACGATGCAGGCGCCGCACCTCACGGGCTTCTCCCTCCGGGCGTTCATCTGGCTCATGGAGGCGCCGCTGCTCGGCCCGCTCGTCACCTCCGTGCTCAAGTCCCAGAACAACATGCCGCGGATGCTGCAGCGGACGGTGATCCCCGAGCGACCCATGTACTACCCGGAGTACCCGCCGCAGGGTACCTTCCTTCAGCTCTCTGCTTCTCAATTACGTAGTAGTACTAGTATGGTTTGTTCAGCCCATCAGTTACCAAGAAACTGGAACTGGGTATATGTAGTACATCAAAATTGTTGGTTGACTTAGATATATATTCCCTTATCACTCTTGCATTGCACTAGCATGAACACACGTGTTTGGGAGGAAAAGGAACAGTTTTTAATGCTACTCTGTTTTCAATTGTGAATTGTTCAGAACCAGAGCCCGGAGTTGTGCTCGTGGAGGAAGACAGGCACCCAGTGGAGAGAGTCCACGAAGCTCTCCAGTGCCTCCCTCCATACGATCCGTCCGTGCATTGGTCAAGGGAGGAGAAGCCCCCTTTCCCGTACTGGAAGATCCGTGACTTTGCACACGCATACCGTTCCGGGATCACAACCCCCTCAGCTGTAAGTAGCTAGTAGTTGGACATGCTGTTGTTGCCTGCTTCTGTGTCTTAGTTTGGTGTTTTGATTAACTCTGATCTGTGGCATAGGTTGCTGAGCATGTCATCGCGGGTGTTGAAGAGTGGACCAACAAGAAGCCTCCAATGCCAATGTTGATCTATTTTAATGCAGATGATCTGAGGAAGCAGGCTGAGGCTTCCACAAAACGATTTGAGCAAGGTTTGGCCGTACTTTTTTTGACTGCTTGGCTTCTTCTTCACTAATATACGATCAGTTTGTGATTGTTGCAAATTCTCCTTGTTCATTTGAAATTACTTCAAGTAGGCACTCTACTCTCCTCTAGAGAAATTCATGACGTTTGTTGCTTCTGTGCCCAGGAAACCCAATTTCTATTTTGGATGGGATATTTGTTGCCATCAAGGATGACATTGACTGTTTCCCATATCCATCACGGAGTTAGTTTTACTCGACTCAAGCTTCCATTTCTTTCCATGTCACTGTCTGAGAAATAATTTTGTTTTGCTGCAACTGCAGGTGCTACAAAGTTTTTCGACCAAATACGTGACGTGAAGAAAGACGCCGTGTGTGTTGCTCGGTTACGGAAATGTGGTGTCGTCTTTATCGGGAAAGCTAATATGCATGAGCTAGGTCTTGGCGTCACTGGAAACAATCCAAATTATGGGTATGGTTATTAATGCATAGCTGCTCATTCTGTTCAAAATGATCACCCCCTAGATAGTTTTTTTACTTGAATCAGAAGTGTATATTTATGGATTTGTCACATAATCTGTATCCATCCTATTGCAATCATCATTTTATCTTCTCTTTTTCCTTCACCTTATTGCAGGACAGCGCGAAATCCACATTCAATTGATAGATATACTGGTGGTTCTTCATCTGGTCCTGCTGCATTAGTTTCATCAGGGTTATGCTCGGTAGCGATTGGAACAGATGGTGGAGGTTTGTACTTACGAGTGTGTGAGGCTGCTTTATACCATTATTTTATCTATGTTTCTATCTAGTTAACACCTCTTTTTTTTTTTATTGATAACAGGTTCAGTTAGAATTCCATCTTCACTCTGTGGTATTGTTGGTTTCAAGACAACATATGGGCGGACAGATATGACTGGGTAATAAATAGAAATTCCAGTTCATTGTTCTTTTGCTCATTATAATTCATTTGATCAAGACTACCATTCAACCTTTCTTAAAACAAGCCGCAAACAGTTAATATCCAGTCTTACGAAAAACTGATTATACCTTTGGCTGTCATATAAATATGTTATTGTCAAATTATCAACTTAGTGGACTACTTAGTTACAACTAGAAGTTACCCTGCATCAGTTCATATTTCAGGTCTAATATTTCAATGTCGTTTCACTTGCTAGTTGTATAATACTAATTAGGCATCTTTGCAGGGTAGTTTGTGACGCTGGGACTGTTGAAGTTGTTTCTCCTCTTGCATCGTCAGTCGAGGATGCTATGCTAGTGTAAGCAATTTGGTTTGCTGTATGGTACCATGTTATCCTGCATAAGTCTGTTAGGCATGGCTATTTTTGATAAATCAGAAACTTGTTTACGCTTTGCATGGTGTAGTTTGACAGTTTTGTTTATAAGTCTGAGGTTTTCTTTTTATGGGTTTCAGGTATTCTGCAATAGCAGGTTCGAGACACATGGAGAAGGTTGCACTTAGACCAGTAAGATATTATGCTTGTGTTTTTACTTACTGTTATATTACCAGGGATGCTAGAAAGACTTTCGGGTCACTTGAATGCTGTTGCATTGCACTGATCAGGGGCGGCAGTCAGCTTTCTTAGAAAAGATACTACAGTAGAAGATAGTCTTCTTCCTTTTTCTTTTCCTGAAGCTAAATTTAAACCCTGATGTGTGGTAGTCAAAGTACGGGCAGTCCATTCCACCAAACTCAACGTTTTCCATTTCTTCTCTGCAGTCACCGTTATGTGTTCCGAATTTGGTGTCTCCTGACAGCAGCAATATACTGGGTTCAGTGAAAATAGGAAAATATACAGAGGTACAGTTGAGACACTATTTTCGTATGCATAGAGTTGTTTTAAATATGGTTTCATGCTATTCTATAATTCGGTTTTGTAGTGGTTTCATGATGTTTCTGATCCTGAGATCTCAAGGTCATGTGAGGATGCACTTAACCTTCTTTGCAGCTCCTTTGGATGCCAAGTAAGCCCAGGAATATTGTAATCTAATTGTCATTTCATATTTACTTATAGATATAGCGGTTTATGTAGGCATTGCAACTTAATTTGAACAAGCTTTTTGATTGGAAACATCTCCCGGTTGCTGTGTCTTTCCATGTATACAGATAGTTGTGTAGATTAAAATAATAGCAACCCTACTTCAGTTGATATATGAGTATTGAAAATGCCATATTTATCTGTATGCAATTTAGATACAACTGATTGTTGAACTGATTATTTGGATCTTTTACACATACCTATCCACCTCATCTTTGACGTATCAGCTAAAAGGGTTGATTTACTTGTTTCAAGATGGAAGATATAATATTACCAGAGCTTGAAGAGATGCGCACTGCCCATATTGTATCAATTGGCACAGAATCATTCTGTGATCTGAATCCTCATTACAAAGCAGGGTACTATATTTTTTTAACAGCTAACAACTTCTCATATCTCATTATTCCGATGAATAACTGTTAAAAATTTCCCTTGGGAATAATTCTTTAATTATTGGTCCCCAACACGAGAAAAAAACCCTATGTTGTTTGTTAGAATTTACTCTCTATTATTTTTTCACTGTATTGATTTTGCCCTCATCTTTTTCAGAAGGCGAACTGAATTTACACTGGACACGAGAGCAAGTTTGGCACTCTTTGGGTCATTCACTGCAACAGATTATGTGGCTTCTCAATGCATAAGGTGAAGATCACACATATACTGATGAATTCAATTTGATATTTTTTCTTCTGCTGATTTTCACAAAAAATCGAGCCAAAAGTCAAACTTTAATGTATTTGTTTCTAACTAAACATGGAAAATAAGTTAGGGTTGTAGAAACTTAAGTTTTCATGTTGCTTCTTCTTGCCTTGTTCCCATTTAGTACTAAATTTGTGCTGACGGAACCTTCTGATGGGTCTTATATAGGAGAAGAGTAATGCACTACCACATGGAGGCTTTCAAGAAAGTTGATTTCATTGCAACCCCTACAACTAGGTAATAGACATGACATTCCTGAAGTACTACTTGTCTTTGCAGATCTAAATTTAGTTGTTACATACTCCCTCCGTTCTTTAATTGATGTCGCTATTGACACTTAAATTTAACTTTAACTATTCGTCTTATTCAAAAAAATGGATAAATTTGATATATTTTGATATAATTTGATTTATCATTAGAGTTATTTGAATCTCAACTAAAAATTTTACACATTCAAGCAAATTTTTTGAATAAGACGAATGGTCAAAGTTAATTGTAAAAGTCAACGACGATACCATTTTAAAAACGGAGGGAGTACATACCAAAGAATCCTGCACATGGTTTCCAAAAAAAAGAAAAAAAAAAGAATCCTGCACATGTTAGTGCTCACCCCTGGAAGTTTGGAAACTCAAATTCTTAAAAGTCATATATTTCTGAACTGATCTGTATAATCTAATAGCATTCTCTAGGGCCATATGGAAGTAAACCATATTGTTATAGAATGAATAGGTGTCTGGTTTAAAACCTTATATGAAGTGCATCATGCTAGACAATACGCGTTTATTTCTCTCCATCAAATTTAAAGGTCAGAATAGTCAGGAATAACCAAGTAATCCCATATTTTTTTATGTATACTTCCTGGAACGATGACGCTTATGCCATATTCAAGAAGATTTTCTTTAATTATGAAATGCATCGCCCTTTACAGTAAGAACTAAGTAATTTGTCTTTCCAGCATTACTGCACCAAAAATACCACCAAGCGCTCTGAAGTCAGGAGAATCTGATTATGTTGTGTCAGGTAAATTGTGAGCAGAATGTTGTTTTTTCAGTCATCTTAATTAACTCTTTAGGAGAGACATTGCTTCCTCTATAGGATATGCCATTTAACCTGTTTTTGCTTGCTCAATGAAACATTCAATTTGAACAAAGAACTCATACCATTCTGTTATGTCAAAGGAACCAGCCCATTATACTTGGAAGATTTGTTCCTATCTGCAGTCATAGAAAAATTAGTTATGTAACATAGAAGTAGTGTCGTTATGTCACTTACCTAGAGACTTTTTACTCAGTTGTTTAAGCACATGTTTATGCACATATTGATTCTAGTATGCTTGTTTATAATATGATACGAAGTACATCTTTCTTAATACACCTTTTTTTGCAGTTTACCTGATGCGATTCATCATAGCCGGGAACCTTCTTGGTTTTCCAGCAATAACTGTGCCTGTAAGTGGTGTCATTGTCATAACTGAGTACATGTAGCATCTTCCAGATGATAAATGTTCATGCTAACATTGGCATTATTGCTGATAGACTACTTCTGTGGATTTTTAAATCGAATGTAGGACAAATACGAGGGTACTTTTTCATTGATGTCTTGCTTCTTTTGTTCTCAGGTTGGTCATGACAAGCAAGGCCTTCCTATAGGTTTGCAGCTGATAGGTCGTCCATGGGGCGAGGCTAGTTTACTCAGAGTGGCTTCTGCAGTAGAGGTATTGTACATGTGGATCACAGGGTTTTCACTTCCTGAGCATGTGCTTATATTCGGCAAACCTAGATTTAGGTTACCGCTCATTTTTTTCACCATGACCATCACAAGCACCATGAGTATGAATGACTTCAAAAACTCTGCAGTCTTTTTTTTTTATTTATCGAAAATGGCAACTTCATCAAAGATAAATGCTAGAAAATAAATACAGAAAGCATTGTAGTATGCAGCCTAAGCACACTGAACTGAAAGCACTATCAAATGAAATCAGCAGTCTATATCTTGTTCTTCCTCTAGAGCTCTGGGAAATTTTGATTTGCTCCTATCCGTGCAGGAGCTGTGCCTGAAGAGACGGAGCCGGCCCTCTACCTTTTATGACATTTTAAAAGCCTGACCTGAAATGTCAAATACGATACAGTAATTAATTCCACTGGCAGTGATTGTGGCTGTGTAGTCATGTACTGTGATGAACTTTCTCGTCGACGATAGTGATTGAGAAGAGGGTGTTATCATCTCGAGTCGTCTCTGTAATTAGTTCGATGGGGACGTCTGTAAATCGTGTGTTTCTTGTTGGTTCAGCTACCAAAAGAAAGGTCATCGGCGATGTTGGCAACGTCTGTGTATTTATCACTACGGAAGGCCATCGGCCTGCTTGACCCCCCACTGTCTCCTCGCTACCTCTACCTATATGTGGGTGTAAATAGGTGTATTTAAGGTGAGTCTCTGAATTTCTTTAGTTAAAAAGAAAAATTAAATATTCGCTCTGCACAGTTTTGCTTCTTATTGCAAGTTTAACGTTCTAACAAGCCAAAATTTAGGCTTGTACTTCTGAAACTAAAATTATGCTGCAAGTTTCGAGGTGGTGTAACTGGTTGAGTGACTGTTTTAGCTTCGAACTTCCGTGTTAGATTAAAACCAGAACCAGGAAACTGGTCATAGAAAACCAAACACGACATGCAACC
The DNA here is from genome assembly GCA_001602315.1 of Zoysia pacifica. Taxonomy (NCBI): domain Eukaryota; kingdom Viridiplantae; phylum Streptophyta; class Magnoliopsida; order Poales; family Poaceae; genus Zoysia; species Zoysia pacifica. The sequence goes on from BCLH01000064.1 coordinate 298,590, forward strand.
TCCGTCGGCGAGAAATCCTTGCCCTCGTCGGCTTGGAACGAGAACAGAGCAACCCTGCTCTGCTCCTGATGGAGACAGCTCTGTTTAAGCTGAAACAGAGCCCCCACATCCTTGGAGCTTCCCTTGTTCACGCGACCCTCGTTCGCCTGCTCTGTCGCAGTGGGCTCGTTGGGGTCCCTTGGAAACAACGCCTGGGCCACTGGCGGGCCCAGGGCCCAGCGACCCTGGGCCTCCTGCCCGAGCTCAAGCTCAGCACTGGTCCAATAACATCGACGTGGCAGATTTTTGCTCTAGATTTTTACTGAATACATGTACTCCGTACTTCTCTACCAGGTTGTTAATTTGATCATCAATTCATCAACGTACTTCTAGCAGTCACCAGTGCTCTAGATATTTATTTATCTATGGTCAGGTTTTTTCATGAATGAGGCGTTTCTTGATTAGCCCAAGGAAGAAACTTTATGAACTGATGGAAGTCATGAAAAAGAAACTGTACTCACTGATTACACATGGTTAAGTACCGTGGCCGCTACCCAACGCCTCAACTTTGGCCGCACACTCCGGCCACACTACCTGGCCACGCACACATGCAGATGCTCCACCACCTGCACGAATGCTAATCACTTCACTTGCACTTCACGCACTAATACTTCGACACCGTTGATCACAGGTGCAAACAACGGCTAAACTCGAGGGAACAGTACACTCTCTGCATGTTCATTCCATGCAGATCGTCACCGGTCACTTTCTCAAGTACATGCATGCTCCACACGACTCGGTACTTGATCTGGCGCTGCTCTATCTTACACACTAAACAACTTCACTAAAACACAAACTTACTATGGAGTTCAATAAATTTAGTGAAACACCTCAACTCTCAAATTTTGTGAAGCAGCGCAACTCCACAGAGTTGGTAGAGCTCTAGTTTTTTTTTTAGCACCTTTTTCCAACTTCAGAGAAATCCAAAACGGATTTAAACATGAAAACATAAAGTTCTTAGGTAATTACCCACTATTGTCATCGGTTACACCCTTCGTTATATATATTTTTTCTAGATCTATCCTTTCCTGTTCCGTGCGCGATCGTGGTACGGACGCGGAAATGTATGTACTGAAGCCACCGCGTGACTTCGGTACCAAGGACACCTGCTCCAGGCCTGGCCCTTGGTGCTACACATCCTCTGTCAGAGACGAGGACGAGGAGAGTGAATCTTTCTGAGAATCATGTTTCATAATGCCACCGAACGGTAACATTTTAGTATAATGATTACATATTTTATTGTCATAGTCAGATGCACGGTAACACTTCTTAAGATCAACACTGATGAAAAAATTTTGTATGACATTGACTTTTAGTGCACACAACTATTACGAAATAGAATAAATTAATTATTATATCCGTAATAAATTAGTCAACTAACCAAGAGCAATAACGACAATCAACTCAATCAACTCGATTTTTTTGAGTTACATTCATCCATCTTGCTAAACACCTTCACAAATAACTTCAACTTCACATAAGAGTTGCTCCACCAAGAGTTGCTCCACCAAGGTGTTTTGGAGCAAAGATACTCTTGGAGCGGAGCCATGCTAAACACGCTATTACATCAGGAACAATACTACTACCTGACACCGACATAGAAATGAAAATAGGTGCAGCATTACAAACAGAAATAGCCGAATTCATCCATTTAAGTTTTGATTGTGACATGAATTTTCCTGATGTGGTTTCAAAATAAAAAAAATTCCATTGATGTGAACAAAACACTACTAACCCCTCTGCCAACTAATCCTGCATCAGAACACCATACAGACTCGACTTAATAACACTCCAAAATAATTAGTGCACAATGCTGCAAATATTTGCAGGTTTCCTTGGCTCTGCTCTTACAGCAACAAGAAAATAATAGTAGCATATGAAGTGGTGTGCCAGTAGTAGGGACACAATGGTGATGAACTGATCCCCTCCATTGCTAATTAGTTGCCTCGCGTGGGACTCTTGGCTGCAATGATCCACCGCATACAGTAACATCTCCACCCCACCCCTAAGATCAGCTCCAAAAGGGTCATGCTGCTACTCATGCCAGCGCATCTAGAAGCTCATTGGCGAGCAACACTGCATACATGCTAGCATTGTTGATGAGAACATCTCTTTATTGGTTACACACGATGCTTCTTTGCTTACTATAGATAGTTCAATTACAAAAATTCATACACGACAACTGAATTTAGAGATGAGCTCGTTTTTAAACACATGTCTTTCTTTCTTTGAAAATAGATTGCTACCTAATAATTTTATTTTAATTAAAAATTTTGGAGAGAGACAAGAGAAGCATGAAGGACTTGAAAATGCTCAATATCAGCAAGACACGTTGGGCCCCGAAGGAGATTCAATCCAACTCGGAGTCGAGTTGCTCTCAGGTTTCAGGAGCAGTCTGCATTAAAACGGATGCCCAAGTCGCATACGGGATTCATTTTGGTCGTGCTGGATATGAATAAAAAGTTAAGAAGATAACCTTTCCAACGGCACAGGTCTCATCCAATTTCGACAAGAGTCATCAGGAATTATTAAAATAAGATAACATCTAAAAACTGCTCTTGTGCTGCGACACTATCTTTTGATCTTTGGTCTGTGTATCTTTCTTAGACCCATTAGTATTAGGGTTTTACCTCTAAGGATGCCCTCAAATGCTATATAATCAGTAGACACCGTCATTAGGTTCAGGTTTTGATTTATTTTAATCTGTTATAAATAGCTTCGCCATTTAACGTTTCGTTGGATTCCAACTTCGGGAGTTTAATTCAGATTTCGTAATTGAGTTGCGTTTTTTCTTGTTCTTGTTTGTGTTCTTCTATTCGCAGACTAGAATTAGCTTTCTTGGCAAGACCAATCGTATGTGCACGGTTGATAATCAGAGGAGAAGTGGTACTGCGATTACGGGATTCGGATCGTGTTGGCAATGCCTTATATTTGATTTATATTATTCTCATATTTAACATTGTCCTGTATATGTTCTTGTACCAGTCCTATTTTTTATTTATTTTTAGTTTTGATTCATATATTCTGATGTATAATATTGTCTTGTAGACAAAAAATGGAGTCCTGCCGTGTGAGGATAGGGAATCTGCTGCTTAAAGGATGATTGAGGAGATATTCTTATCACCAGTGTGTCATTGTCTATCATGGAGTGTGTCAGTGTGTCATTTTCTATCATGGAGTCTGTCATCGAGTCTTATATTTTGCAATTTCTATCATAGAGACTATCATCGAGGCTGTTTTTTTTTATTATTTTGCAACCATATTGACCCGATGTGTGGTGTCTGTTATCTACAAGTCATGCTATCTTTAAGTTACTATCTTGCTGGATATGATCGTAAATCCCCAGTCAACATATTTTGTGGTATTTTCTGATTTCTATTGCAATTTTCTGTCTTTAGCTAATTTTCACCTTTTGTTATCTTATAGAATATTGGAGAGGCAACAAAATACCTTGCCACAACTGATCAAACAACTCCAGAAGCATGCAAAGATCATTAACTTTTTCTGTACATAGAAACTACTATAGAAACTATCTATTGGAAGGAACTAGGTCTAAATGACAATTTATTGCTTATAGAAACTACCTCTAGAAATCACCATTGAGACTGCCCTAACTCTGCTAAGGAGTATGGTTTAGTAATATGATGTTTTCAGTGTCCACACATTAGGGATGCCAGTAGGTACCAAATGGGTATTTGTGAACCTTGGTAGGAACAAATTGTACGCAGCCTTCCCCCTATGTCTCTTTTAAAATTTAGGCCGTCATAGTTTTTTTTTTTTCGATTACGCAGTCGTAGTTATTTGAGTAGTGCAAGTAGGGTGTGAACAGAACCGGAAAATCCTGTTCTATTCTGATCCGAATCTCTTTTTTGTCTCAGAAATTTCTAAAATGTTCTGAACTTATTTGGAATCAGCACAAAAATGAGCTGAGGATGGTCGGAATCAAAATCGGAAATGATTTATGTAATATTCCGATCTTATTTCTAATAATATTATCATATTTTCCCCCAAATTCAAACAAATAGGAATGGACCATCACAGCACACAATGACCCACCCCGATAAACACTGAGCCCAGGAAGCCCACATCCCCCGGTTGCTTGTGTTAAACATTTTTTAGTGGAATATAAAGAAATAGTGGGCTAATAATAAAAGTCATAGTAGTCATACCATAGGTCATGAAAGTTACCTCTAAATCTTCCATGTATAAGACCATTGGTACACAAACAAGATGATGAAAAGAGACCAGAAGCTCCACCTATATAAACATAATGTTCATGTGTCTTATCTGATAATACTAGGAAGAGAATAGTTCCACAATTTTCTTCTCACACCTTTTCTTGAGATCAGGTATGGTAATGTATGCCGGTGGATCATGATGAAGATTATTTTTAACAGTTTGCTCCTCGCCTCCGGTTCGTAGCCAAGGTTTTTTATTTCGTTTAAACCGCTAAAACTGTGACGACCGATTAAAAACCACTTTAAATCGAAAAATCAAAATTTGAACAAAATTTGATAAAAACTGGTCGGTTTTTCGATTTATTGACCAGTTCTTCGATTTTACCGGTTTTTAGGTTTAAAAGTTTGAAACCCACCAGTTTCACTGGTTTATCCAACGATTTTACACGACAAGAAAAATATTTTTTAGTCACCAAAGTATTTGATCACTGTATGTGTAATATTATTCACTATATAACTATTTTGTCAGTAAAAATCTTCATCGTATTTTCGTCACTAAAACCTTATCACTATGTGCATATAGTAACAAAAAATTAGACTACCCTAAAACTAAATAGTAACTAAGAAACTTTTGATAACTAAATATATTTATCAACCAATGAGCATATACTTTGGTCACTAAAAATATATAATTACAATAAAAATTAAATCTTGGTCACTATTTGTCAACTTTTAGTGACTAAATTACTTGGTTACTAAAACTTATTGATTAAAGATCCTTTTTTTAGCGTTACCGATTTATTGAACAGTTTTACCATTTTTGAAATTCTAATTTTTTTTTAAATTTTGTAACTTTTTTGAACTTTTTTAAAAAAACTGATCGTTCGGTGATCGGTTTTCACGGTTGTGTTAACCTTGCACGTAGCTCAACCTCCCGCTCCACGCCTCCGGTCATGTAGCTCACGCTCCCACTGGTCGGCAGTTCGCCACCACGCCCGACAAGTTGCTCCATTAGTGACTTAAAAATGGGGGGCAATTGCATGGTGCTCTCTATTTTGAAAGCCAATTTTAAAAGTGGACTTGTTTTTGAGATTTTGCAAAAATAGATTTTTTTTAATTCAAAACAATGAATTGCCTTTGTTCTGTTATATGCTGTTAACGATGTTAAATTGCATGCAAGAAGACATAATACCTTTTGCAGTTTTACCCTTTGTTTTCTCAAAGTGTTTGCATATTTGTCTCTGTTCTGACTTGATGCAATATAAAAGCAATATTTTGGCAACACTTATAAGTCAATTATGATAAACAGATTTGAGGAATAAAATTCAGCATTTCCACGGCACTAACAATCATCTCCACAACAGTATTTATAAATAGAATCATACAAGACTTAGACATCACAAGTACCATGATAGGTCCAACTAAAGCAACAATACGACTGAGGAATTTGCTAAAGCTCTCTTTCCATGTCAGACATTAGCCTAAAAATCCTTAATATTAGACTAAAAATTCAAAGTACAAAGATATGCAAAATTGCAAATCAGTGCAAACCTTGCTGATCCAGCTGGCCCGCTCGCCCGTCCCTAGCTTGCTTGCACGCCGCTCTGTACGTCCACCCGTGCGCCGCTGGCCCGCTTGCTCTGCTCCACCAAATCATCTGATTCCATTAACATGGAAGCCGTGGACTAGCCACAGTTGAAATACATAGTGCAAGTTTGGGTACACAAAAGATTAGGAAGCAAGAAATAAAACAGAGAGAGGAGAGACGACACTGGGGAGAACGAGGTACACCACTTGTCAACCACACCGGCTTCTTGCCGGGGAATGCGGCAACGCCAGAGTGCCGCAGCTTCTTTACACTGGATCATCAAGCGATCGGTTGAAGGAGGGAGGGACCGAAAGACAACATCATGTCTGCACTTCGAATTAAGAAGAAAAAAGGGGAAAGACCCCAGTTACAACTCACACCAGATGACACTCGTATAAAGGGATAAAACTACCAAGCGACCAAAGACCATTAAAAAGGAAAAAAGAAATTTGCTTCTAAATCCAGAATGCTACCGGAGTGAAACAATTGTTCTGCCTCGACACCAGGTAGGACCGTGTGGAACTGCGTCTTGCTATTTGCAGCTCTCCCCTGTGACTGTAGCTGAGGCCAAGTACCGTGACACGGAGCACGCAGCCATGGTGGTCACCCAAGGCCCATTCCGGGTCAAACCCCTCGCCTTTTCGCGCCACGCTCTCGACGAGGCAAAATTCACTTCTACCCAAGTAGGTGAGGGAAGCACCCATGTGTTCGTCCCACTGCTTGTGGAACAACTGCTCCTTTGTTGTTTGGCAATCCAGCTTCGTTCTTCCAGGTTGTGTAATGCAGCTGCTGCGAGAGGCGACTTGGCAGGAACAGATGTATCCCTTCGGATGAAGCCCGACCCATGCATCGAGCTTGCCGTCGAAGAACCCTTGGCCGGAGAAAGGCAGCGCCCATTCGCCATGCCACCTCCACTCCGACTTCTTGGTGTTGAAGGAGTACGTACCCAAGGGGCAGCCTGGGGCCTCCCGACAACAAGTAGTGGTCATGAAGATGGTGCATCCGTCCGGGTGCAGAGCGTACGAGGCGACAACCTGACGACATGTGAATGCTGGCGGTGGTGGTGGCAGAGTCTTCCAGGACCACGGCTGCGTTGCACCCTCAGTTGGAGGAGGCGACCTGGCCGCCGGCGCCCACGACATCTCCTGAAAGGAGCGCTGCTTCTCCCACGACAATACATAAAGCTTCTCGCCGGAGACAACAGTGATGCCGTAGCCGCACCCCATTCTGTCAGGGGCGTGAGGGCCGATCTCCGTCGCTGCCGTCTCGGTGTTGTAGACCAGGGCGCAGCGCTGGTTCGCAAACGCGAAGATTCTTGTGCCCAGGGCGGAGAAGAACATACGGGGCATAGGTTCACCGGGTGACTCTAACCGAAGCAGCGCCCGCGAAGGGAGGTACCGGGCAACGCCATCGTCATGGGAGTCCGAGTGGAGGGTGTCAGGAGCGTCTATCTTGTGGATGCTGTAGCCGTTGAACAACTCATCCAGGACCAAGTACAGGTGACGCCGGCTGGTGTCGCGGCGGCGGGTTTGCCCGTCGTAGCCCCGCTTAGACATCCCAACGAGCGGCGGCCGCCTGGGGATGGCGACGGGAGAAGGAGGCGGCGGGGCCCGGGGTGTGGACGAGATTTGGGGATGGGAATCGGGGGACCAAGCTTCCTGCCGAGGATTTTATCGCTGCGAGATGGGCTGGGCCAAGGGGAGCCGAGGCGAGGGAATGATTTTTTTTAAGGAATTTTTTTTTTCATCGTCGGAAAATTATACTCTTTCCATATTCACCATTGAAAATTTACTCTTTTCCTTATTTGCCACTAAATTTAATTTTGCTTCCCTTTTCTAATATCACCACCATTTGTTTGTAACATGAATGCATATATAACTTGGACTATTAAAGATCTATTAGACATTACTTATACACGGCATGAATTTATATTTTTAAATATCTATGATTAAAAATATTGGTCTCAAATACTCTGTTTTCTAAATATAACTAGCTGCATTGAATATTTTAATCATAATTTATAATTTTTTAATCATAAATATGTGAAAAATATAAATTCGTGTAGTGTATAGTAATATGTCCGACAGATTTTCTGCAACTCAAGTTCGACATTCATTTTTAGCTCAAAGCAAATATGGTCATGGCATAAAAGGGAAGTAAAATTAAATTTAACTGTAGATAAAAGAAAAGTAAAATTTTGATGACAAATAGGGAAATGTATAATTTTCCATGGCGATAAGGAATTTTTCTTTTTTTTCCCCCGATTGGCAGCTACATGTAGGAATATTTTCTCCGTCCAAAAATAAATTTATATCTAGGTTTAGTCAAACTTATCTTTGATAAATGTTTTCTATAAATTTAATCAATTTTACTAATGTAAATTATACATATTACCAAAGTATTTTTTATAAAGAATCTATATTTTCAAAGTTAATTAAATCTATACTACATCTGTCCCTAAAATAAGCATTTTTAAGCATAGTTAGAGTTAAACTTCAACTTTGACCATTAATAATAAAAAATATTGATGTTTTATCATATATAGATTATGTCACTATATTCTTCATAAAACAAACGTTCATAATATATATAACTTTTATATTCATAATTATTTAAATTTCTAAATGTTATTGGTAGAAGTTAACACAATTTGATTTTGACCAAACCCAAACATGATTATATTTGAGGACGGAAGGAGTAAAAATAATTGGTCAATGATAGATGACATAGAACTCAAATGTCAACTTATTTTGGAATGGAGGGAGTAGTAGTGTAAAAAGATGCCCTAACCTCAATTGTTTAAAAAAATGTGTAACTAATTTTTCAATAGTAGAATTTGATTTTAAAATTTTAATATTATTTTCTTAATTAGGTTGGTTTAGAAGTTAACCTATTGATCGTTCTTTTTCACCCTAGCAGCCCTAGACGGAAATAAAACCCACACATGCACCAACATTATACAGGCCCGGTGCAGAATTGATTTGCATGTGAAATTGCCATTTTAACGGGAGAGGATTTGGAATCCGAAACTGTAAAACAGCGTGGGTGAAAATAGTGTGTGCCTCATTATTTTCTCTATTTGTAAGTGAGTGTTCTTAATTTGTGGTTACCTTGAAGATATGTTACTACTTTTATGTGCCTCATGGAGCACCTGTTTTCTCTACTTTATATTACTCCATCCTCAAAAGAGTGCCACAGAATTCAAATTTATCCATAAAAAAGTGTCATTTCATTTTTCAATACAATACTTTTTATTTCTTTCTTAATCCCTATGCCCAAACCCAAAAAAAAACTTTTTATTTTTTTAGAAAATGGAAGAATTTTTCACTTATGTTTCCACATAAGTTGTTTATCCTATAATATTACATGAGTTCAACTACATCAGCATCGCTGATGTGCCATGGAAAATAAAAGATGCAAATATTGTGCATGATACTAAACACATAAGGTGAACAACTCAAATGTCTTCAATTTCCTGCTTATCATTTGGGAAAAAAAAACTCCTTTGTCTTCAATTTCAAATGTTATAACTAGGGATGATAACATGTCAGGTTTCGTAAAACCCGTCCGATTAAAAAAATTTTGTGGGTGCAATTTCAGATCCGAACCCGCACCATGGGTGAAAAATGAAACCCGAACCCATCGGGTTTCGGGCGGGTGTCGGGTCCCCGTTGGATTTACGTTATGTATCGTAGTTATACAAACATGTGTCAGGTTTCGGGTGGGTATCAGCTTCTTCATTGTTATAATGACGATAACGGGTTGGGTTCTGGTTGGACGAAGCAAAAATCTACCTAACAAAGATGAGCTCAGGTCGGGTGAAGCAAAAACTCGCATGATAGAGAAGAGCATGGGTGTAGTTTCGGACCAAGAAAGTATTCATGTGCCCAACGAGTAACCCGTGGGTGGGGGAAAAAACCAACCCACATCCATTTCATTTCGGGTCGGGTGCGAGTGTCACCCATGGGTGGATAAATAAACCCGCATCCGCACCCATTGGGAGAAAAACCCGACGAGTACCAGAAATCCGTACCCGAATTGCCGTCCCTAGTTATAACACAACATATACAACATCTCTAACTCAACCAACATGATGCAACGGCCACAATCAGGATGTTATTTGCCTCTTGTATTAACCATTTTGAAAACTAACTCCCAAACATATGAGAGTCAATCTGGATGGAAATAACACAATAGTTATATATAGACAGTTATCAAGCATTATTTTGATAGAATGACAATTAAATACAAGGTGTGTAATAATTTCTTTGCAGTTACGAACATAATATATGTGACTACATTTTCCATTCCTCTTAACTAGAACACCACTAATTGTCAATATTATTCCTCATTGGAGATACCAAAAGAATATCTTAATTTTAGAGGAGTTTTTTTACTTTGAAATTCATTTATGAGAGAAATGAATTTTTCGTGTGAGACTGCAAACTACTCCCTTCTTCATCAGTTTAATTGATATGAGTGATCTTAGCTACAAAGTCATGCTATTCATCAAGCTTATCCCTCACTAGGGCTCTCTAAAATGAAAATAGTCGATGGATTTGTTCTGATAATATTCGTCACTAAAACATACCTATGATTTGCAAATATTATAAATGGTAGATAGAGTTCTATGATGGGACGACTGTCTATCCATGTATATTATTAGAATCTCAAGTGCCATCACTGATTTTGAAGGAATAACAAATTTTAATCATTTATTTTCATTAGGACCTTTGAGAATGAGTCAT
>BCLH01000064.1:309147-325870 GCA_001602315.1 Zoysia pacifica
TTAGGACCTTTGAGAATGAGTCATTTAAGTTTGTTTTTGCAGAAACTTATGAGAGAGATTTTTGGTTTGAATATTTATTTATAAATAAAGTTTTATAATTTATTTATGTAATAAACACTTATTACGGTTTCAAGTCTGCCTTAATTGGAGACAACAAGAGATATATCATTTTCCAAGGTGATACAATCATGGCCTAACTAAGTTGCGTCAATGTTCTGCCCGTTTTCATACTAACACATAGTAAATTTATGTCCTTCATTGTAAGCTTGTTGAAGTAATACTGAAATTTCAATTTAGGAATAATCAACTTCCTGCTAGGTCTAATATAAGTTCAGCAATATGAGAAGCCATATATCTAAAAAAAAACAGCAGCAAAATCATTTAATCCCGGGGTGGTGTGATGTTGATATGGCGACAGCTCTATTTCTTTCAAATGATACAGAAATTATTAAATGTTTGTTTCACATGCTTTCCGATTATTTAATTCTCTCCAAGCGTTTGGAAAGCCAACCCGTTGAAAAAGGCCATGTTTACTAAAGTTTTAAGTTTAAATTTTTATGTTTTTGATTGCCTGACAAAATGCCAAGCTACAAGAATCAGAGAGTGCGTCAAATACGAGCACGTTGAACGGGAACCTTTAACAGCGACTTTTGTCACAACGAATAGAAAGATGGACATGTGTTCTGATTTGACTAATTAAGTCCATGCCATGTCCATCCTAGTCATTAGAATCTATGTTAATTTTATGTTGACGTGGTCTATTTGGATGCTCTTAGGGGGTGATTGGTTGGTCATTTCTACTCCAACCAGGCTCGCCAGGTGCAGCGGTTGTCGGACCAGGCTGAGCGGATGCAAAATGCGCCCCGCGGCCTGGCTCAGAGAAACGAAATTTCGTTTCGTTCTTGCCGGGGGCTCCAGTGGCGTGACACATTTTTACTTTTTTTTACAGGTCCATACTATTAGTAAATGATTTATTTATTACTATATATTAAATTAGATTAACATCTATAAAGTTAAAATAGAGGTTATTAGAGTGCAGATACATAAGTTAAATATTAAATAATTTATTTTTCTTTATTTTTTATCTCATACAGACTAGACTCATACGAACAACCAAACATCATCTTTTCTCAGCTTATCTCTTTACAATCAACCAATCAAACAAACTACCCTGTATACATGATCAACCATATTCTAGTGAGCCTGTCCCCCTAGATACGAGCCAGGCTAAGCAATACAAGCAACCAATCATCTCCTTATTGTACTTTCAATCAACCGGCATGTAGAGTGAGAATGAAGGGGACAAAATTTTATACTTCCTTCGTTTCAAAATATAAGCATTTTTAAATTTAGTCAAAATTAATTTTTTTATTATTTTGACCACTAATAATGTATAATTTAAAATATTTTATCAGATAAAAATTATATTTTTAAAATTCTAATGAAATAAACTTTTATAAAAAATATATTTTTATATTAAAAATATTTGACTTTATCTAAATCTAAAAATGCTTATATTTTGAAACGGGTGCAGTATTCAAAATCAAGACGAGGCTGGATTTTCTTGTCCCAATTTTCACACCCTAGGTCACGTGTCTTGCCTTTTTCAGGTACAATATACTTAACTATTACTTTTTGACACAGATCAATTTCCTTTTCCAGAAAGAATAGTTCATTCATGCTTGCTGTCCTAAAAGAAAAAGTCCATCCATGTTTTTTAAGGTTTATTACTGTGTTTGAAGTTAATAATAACTATTTTTTTAAATTGGATCTAATGATTAAAAATAGGAAGTACAAGTACTTACTAAAATATACATTAAATTGTGTATGAATAAAAAAATTTGAAACCGATATTAATTTTTAAATTAATACTAGTTAAGATTAATTGAGACCTCTCTCAGGCACCATAATGGAATTTTATCACCGGTTTCGAAGATGGACTGGGCCGACATGAGACAAACATGGGTCGATATAGCAGACCAAGCCCAACAGAGCCTAGCCCAGCCCAACAAGTAATCAATGCGGCAGGCTGTAGCGATCGTACAGAGAGAAAAATCACATCTTTCTGCTGGGCGACGCGGCCGCCTCCACCTCCTCTTCGCCTTCCTCCTCCGCTCCGGCCGCCGCCCTCCCCCTTCCTTCTCCCATACCCGGGCCCGTTGGGAACGGAGGCTCATCTTAGCTGCTGACTTCGGTGTGCGACCACCACCACCACCACCGAGCAGGAGGAATCATTCCCCTCCCCGCAAGGTGAGGTACCGGAGGAGGCGGAGCTAAGTAGCACTGCTCCAACAAGAGGTCCTTGACCATGGCAACGTGGCTCCGCTACGCCGCGCACAAGTTCGAGTACTCCATCACCCTCTCATGGAAGGTACCCATACATCTTATCTCCTCCTACTCCATGTTTCCACTACCATTCTCCTCCCTAGATCCACGCGTATCCTCTATCTAGCCGTCAGCTTTCGATTGTTGTATACCTCCATCAATTCGTCCTTGGTTGAATCACTGTCGTACATCTTGGATTGCTGTTTAAGTGCTTGTGCCTTGCGAATGTCATTATCAGTTTAGCAGCTTCAACTAGGCCTTCCCATCCCTACCCTGATTCCACGGTCATATCAGGGTTACCATGCCCATTTAACTATTATGGATAGACCGGATTACAGGCAGACTCAGCGCGATTTTTTTACTGTTTGTGAGGTTGTATGTAACAGCAATTCTTTTTTTTTCTCTCTCTTTGTTCATTTTGTTTCTGGTTCATATTTTGTTGCTGTCTCAACTCCCCATGCAGAAGTACAATGTTGGCCAGATCAGCAGCACGGAATTAACTGATGCGATATGGAAAAACTTCTTCCAAGGCAAGCTCACCTTCATGCACTGGAACAAAGGCTGTGAAGCTATGGCCCCAATTGTGACTACAGCGGGAGGAACCCTCCTTGTCAGAAAGCTTGCAAATTTAAGCCCTACGTGAGTTCCGTTGTCTCTTCTCCCCTCTGCCCTTTGTTAGCAGCATCGTTTCTCTTTTTACTATTGATTCCAATCGCCAGCATGCTATTTACATAAAAGAAATGTGATTTGAATCTTGAGCTGAAAATTCTAAGGTAGCCCATGATACATTGAAGCTGATAACTTCAGTCAGTATCCATAAGAAAATAACAGGCCTGTATCTACTAATCTATTCTAAGTAGATTCATGATAATACAATAGAAAGAATCTAGAGTGCGTAGATAAAAAAACTATATATAGTTGTTCCTACCACACTTTTGATTCCAACCACATCCTTTCAATTTAGTCCCTTTTTCATTTCTTCAATTATTAAGATTGCGGCACGATAAACACAAGTTACTTCCATACATATCTTTTAATTTCTTTCACAATAAATTGGGTTTAATTTCATGGAAATAGAAGTATTTCTTTTTTATATCTGGTTAAGGTAACGATGAATGCTGTGTAGTTGTTCACTCCTTCCAGTTATCTTGGAGTTTTTTTTTCTCACTATAATAGATATCTTACTTGGTGGCGTGGTAAATATCCCTGATTATTGAATACAGTTACCATAGGACTGGGAATGTTATTTGGGGTGGACTTGGCCCTGTTCCATTTCTAGAAGAAATATGAAATTGCATCCTCCTGTAAATTAGCCAATCGATCAACAGGGCCTTGCATATATGGCTGTCCCCAAATACCGTTATATGAAGCTTAGCCCTGGTCTGACACAGAATTTGCTGCCATGTGATGATGCATGAAATATTACATATCTATAAAATTGCATATTAAGCAATGATTTTTTTATGGTACAGCATGATCTACAGGACCAATGTGCATATAGCATCACATAGCAACCCTATGTAATGCCGATATGTGAACTTTGCCTCTAATTTTGTTGGCATGTGATGATGCATGAACTAGTCCATATATGTATTGTATTAAGTAGTAATAAATTATAGTGACAGCATGAATTACAAAACTTGTGATATATAACTTTGTTTCATAGTGATAGGAGTCAACAACTGTTTTTTCTTAGAGAGGCAGATTAATAGCATTTGTTGCAACTGTGCTAAAAAATGTTGTTATTAATTATTAAGGGTTTCTTAACTAATACTTATGATATTGCTTTTGATGTCTTGAATTGGTGTGATTGATCTAATATCTTTACAATTATACTGTTGCTTTCAATTAAATTTGCTGATGGGCAGACCATCTTAAACACTGAAGTCTTTTTTATTGATCTTGTGATCACGAGATCGCGTGTTTGAGACCTAGAATAGCCTCATAAATGCAGGGAAAGGTTGGGTACAAAAGACCCAAAGTGGTTAGACACTTCCCTGGACCCTACGCAAGTGGAGTTTCGTGCACTGGACTGTCCTTTTTAGTTTTCTTTTGTTATAGAAATCAATCTTTATAGTGTGCTGATTATGTGAAGTTAATTCTAATGGTCGGCTCTTCTCTGTCAGTGATTCACCAATTACCATTTTTTCAGTTTAAACGACTGTTGAAAAACATTTAATCAAGCTAAAATTGGATTAAACAGTTTAAATAGCCATTTAGGGGCAAAACAGCCACCGTCTGTCTACGTTTCAACCGGTTTAGATGGCCGTCTAGAACTGTTTAGGCAAACACTGTTTATGGTGCATGTAAACTGTACATGATGAGCTTGATTGGAACATTCAGATAACATAGAAGTAGCAAATTTCAAAATTAATACAGAGAGTTCAATTTCATCAAACAACGCCTCCAACTATCGCTAGTTTCTTTAATATTGTGACAATCCCAGTTTCCCATAGTTGTGCCTTAAGGCCACAGATGGATTAGCACGGAAAGGTGTTGCATCAGTATGAGTCCTACTAAAGGATTCGGTAGTTAAATGTAAAGCAACCAGCAAAATGCATTAGCACTACAATATTGGAGCAGCCAAGCAGCAGTAGTAGGGAACTAGAGGTCCTCGGCTCTTGCAATTGGGGCCGTTTCTGCTAGATGAAGTCTTGTGAAGCTGCTGGCAACTGGCAAGGGAGACATCAAGTGGCTTGTCAGGGGCTAGGTTTTGTGCCCATATTGGGCCAACTGGACTGTTTGAACCTACTAGGCCGTATCTATTACCAACCCATTACACATCAATGATGTATCCGATTTTTTATTTCTGCTGCTGTGTTGTCGGGTGTGTGTTCGTCACCATTTCGGACACTTATGCTTCTTCCCCTCTATCTGTTTCATAGGCATAACCAACTAATGACCAGTGAAATCAACTGCTGGATCTTGTACAATATGTATTCTTCATCTTTATAACATTTGCCGCATCGATTGATTGAACGTTTCTTGAAAAATAGTTAAGTCTCAACATGTCATGACGATGCTATCTTCACAGGCAAATCTTTGTTGGGGATGTAGTCTTGCTAAAAGACCCAGAGAAATCAGATGATTTAATTGTTCGGCGATTGGCAGCTCTTGAAGGATATGAAATGGTCTCTAATGATGAGAAGGATGAGCCTTTTGTACTTGAGAAAGATCAATGTTGGGTCCTGGCAGACAACCAAGCACTAAAACCAAAGGTGATTTATGGTGTTGGATGATTAATGCGATGCAGTAATATGCACCGCTTTGTTGTTTACTGTTAGACTAAAAGCTAAAGGGCACATGCTTCATTCTATAGCATAGAGTGAACATAGAGTGATTTTTCAAACATTAGCACTTAGAAATTCTTCATAATTGTCTTGATAACAGGAAGCTAGGGATAGCCGTTTGTTTGGACCTGTCCCTATGACTGACATCCTCGGCCGAGTGATATACTCATTACGAACAGCTGTTGATCACGGTCCAGTGGAGAACAGGTCAGGCCCTAAACTATCTTCTACACTGCCTCTGATCTCATTACTTAGCTAAACATAATTGATTTTTTTGTGTTCTACTGTCTGTGCAACAGCCCCGCGGCGATGAACCAGGATGCTCCTGTTTTGTCTGTGGAGCTTGATGTGGAAGAGATGGCCAAGAACAATAAGATGTAGATATGTTGTGCTTTGACTTGCCGCTGTATAACTTTTTGTCCTTTTGGATTTTGTTATTTGAAATTCAGTGCTCGCATTATAATCTCCATTGGAACATTTGCTAATTGCCTGTGGAGAAGTCAATAATCATCGTAACAAATAACCCACACGGCCTGTTGAATATTGGACCTCCCCCTTTTCTTAAGTTATTATTTGGTGGTAGTGTTTGTGAGTGTAGTTCTTCATTTTAGATGAGAATTTCTTTAGCATGGGATATAAAGTCCGCGCAAGCTTTTACACATTCAATTCAATGTGAAATTGTCCAGGGTAACTAGGAGTTCACTTTTTTTTAATAGAAACATTTTGAGAGTTGCGACTTTCTATCAAGGGGCATGATGCGCCAGCTAGTTGCTACGGAAGTACATCAGGTGCATAGTTCGCCTAGATTTCTATTGCAGAGATTACATCATGAATGTAATTCCTTTCCTCTATATATTTAGTTACTACCTTTGCCCACCATTGTTTAAAATTGCCCTCATATATATATTTCTCTATATATAGTTAGGAGCATGATCCTGCAGATTGAAGGTCGCCAAGAATTTGAACCATTCACTTGTGACCATATCCGACTAGAATGAGTTGGACTGTCCCGTCTCTTGGTTAGATAACGCACATTGGGTTGGATGAGGAAGTCTTCTCTTGGAGAGCTGATCTGCGGTCCAACATTTATCTTTCGCTGCATACCCTTCGCCATGGTTCAAAATTCAATACATCAGTCTATGATCTATCTTTCCCGGAGTGGTGATCATGGCGACCAGTAGACCCTCCGCTCCCCCAACCTCACATCAACACAATCGACCGTCGTTAGCATCCTCCACTTCATTCCACCCAATGCCAAACGTAGCTCCACCGATGATGATCACTTCTCGACGTCCAAATTAAGATGATCTGGCCACCACCACTTCCCCAAAGACGTGTTTGATCAAGAAGCCAGACCTGTCCACAGAAATCTGGTGTATTCCATCAATTTTGTAGGAAAAACACAGGATTCGCGATAAATTGTGGTAATCCAAATGAGGCCCAAGTTTGTTGAGTTGCAGATTCATAGATATCTCAAAGTGTACTTCCACCGGTTTTAAAATATTGATATGGTTAACTTTTTATATCAATTTCGATCATTTGTCTTACTTAAAAAAAATATTCAAACATATAAAATTTTATTATTATTTGTTTTATCATTGATGAAATTAAAATCACTGCTAATAATTTTACATATTAAAATGATTTTTTTAATAAAACAAATAATCAAAATTGATGTTGAAAATTAATTGCGTGAATAATTTAAAACCGAAGGGAGTAGTTTACATGGACATCAACATCAGAATATGTGAACAGTTGATCAGGGGAAGGGAACTATGAATTCACAAGAGGTACACGGCCATGAGAAAACGCATCTCCTGCCTGAACTTTCAATTTTGTACATGAATAGCTTGTGGTATTTCGCTATTTGACTTTGTCTATGCAAGAGTCGTTGATTCATTGTATGCACCTGCTACCACGCCACCATATTTGACTGCAAAAATTAAACACACATCATCAATGTGTTTTTCCCCCTTTTTTGGTGAATGAAGTGTGATTTCTTTCCTTGGACAACAACATTTTCAAATACCAATGCATCTTGTCTACAGAACGAATATCTGAAAATTATTGATGGTTATTTTGTTACTGTCAAAGTTTTTATGGAGAACTGTTGGCTTATTGCTAATAAGAATATCTCCACAACCTAGTTTTTCATAAAAGGCACCTCAATTGATCCAACTACAGTGAAACGAACAATATGAATTTCTATCGAACATGACCGGAATGAATTTTGGTCAAATTTTGGCTTATCTTAAAGTTCAGGCATGAGATGCATTTTTCTCATGGCCGTGTACCTTTTAAGATAAGCCAAAATTTTCTAGCCACAAAACACAATCACGAAGCACTCGGTTATCGAGTCAATCATCATGCAACTCATGGAATCATCTCCTTCCCTTGTCATACACCATGGGATAGCAATTTGGTACTTAAAAAAAAATTCTGCTTGTTAAAAGTTGTCGCATCATATGCATCCCATGCCAAGTAGGGTTTGGAACGATGAACAATTTGGGTCCTATATCTTCATCCAAGGTCAAGGAATTGCAAGGATGAAACTATTAAATTTGCAAGAAAATCTATTGAAGAGTTTGGTAAAAATGGTTTCATGATATAAATTTTTAATATTATTGAAAGTTGATTAAATTTATAGAAATCATTAGTCAATGACATGTTTGAGCAAACCCGGATGTAAAGTTATTTTGGGATGAAGTGTGTACATTGGCCTCTCTACATCCTCTAAAATTCTTGGTCTCCATCAGGCTCCTTACATTGCGCGGAATCTGAAGGTGGCATGGATCAAAGTTAGCAACGAGGCTTGTAAAGTGCAACGAAACATACACGTCACTAACATTTAATGCACAATAGCGAAAGTGACCAAAGAAAAAAAAATACTAGCATACTACTGAATGCCACATGCAAAGATGGCTAACATTCATCTCTTCCTCGTTCAAATTTTGAGGTTGCTAGCTGATGAGCACAATTAAGTTGACGCTCCTATTTGGGTGATGAATTGTTGGTAATTTTCAGAAAGCATTGAACAAGGTTCTGAGATAAATCGTTGTACAAAGTTCAGGAACCATGCTTGAAAACTGTAGCCGTTTGCTAATACGTTTCATTAAGTTGCGGATGCTGTCACGAAAGTTAACTGATTATAATATTAATTTTTTATTTTCAAATTTAACTGTATCAATCTATAGATTTGTTGTTAAGTTAAAGGTCAAAGTTTGGCAGCTCTTTGCTAAATTAAAGGTCAAAAGGTTAAAGAAATTGGATTAAACGTTTCCTAAGAACAGATATAATTTTTGCACGCATGAGGCATCTAGGAAGGAAGTACCTGAAGTTTGCGTTCTTTGGGCTTGGAATTCTGTTTCTTTCAACATACCACGCTCTAAGTAGATATCACGTATCCTATCACAGTGCTGTGATATGAGTAGTTTTAATTCAGCGTCAAACTTCAATTCTTCCCTAGAAGCAGCGGCAAAGCTGTCCTTGATTTCTTGAAATGCTGACGACATGCAACTATGGGTGTAGACCATAGCACAGAACAGCAGAAAAAAGGCGGTGTTGGTTCGGTTCCACATGATGTTACAGCCAAAATCACGGACGGCAACCTGAAATATGGATTGATATTACTGAACTTGGAAAGATAATTGAATAACAGGTCTGACAGAGAAACCGGAGGCCTCTTGTCTCTGTTCTCCTGAAAACCAATACTAGATCTACCTTTCAAAGCACTACTAGGTGTACCTTGCGGTTGGTTTGCGTAGAAACAGTACGGAAGGAGCCAAGAAACGGGTTCCTTAGGGCTGGCCTTGGGCCATGAGATCCAAGACCAAGCGCAAGGAGGCGATGATGTGGTGATGCGCGTGCGATTTTGCTTGAAACGGATCGAATGAGTGCTGCCGCCGCCGCCGCCATGCGAATCCTCTCTCTCTCTCTCTCTCTCTCTCTCTCTCTCTCATTCACTGGTGGGTTTGGATCTGCTGCTTCTCTATCGAATCGAGTCGAGGGGAGTTGAATCGAATCAAAGGTTTGGATCTGCTGCTTCTCTATCGAATCGAGTCGAGGGGAGTCGAATCGAATCAAATCTTGTCCATATGTAAGGGTGGATTGGAGGGTAGAGGGGGGAGAGGAACGGACCGACTCGGAGACGAACACGATTACCGCCGCAGTATTCGGAACAAGTTCAGTATTGACCTCCCACAGCTGTTGCCTTTCCGTTTTTTTTTCTCTTATCTAGAATATCGAGTAATTTGACTCCCTTAATTTTTAACTTTTTTTTTTCTTTCACATTTGACGGTTTCGTGAGCGATTTTGTTCCGATGACATGACATTTATTTACTGGCTCAATGTGGCACTCCGTGCTAATATAGACACTCGATTTAACCTAGTTTAACTTTAAAGTAGATAACAAATATTTAATGACTTCAAAAAATTATAAAATTTTGTAAAGATTTAAATCATTTTAAAAAGAACAAATTTTGTTTTAGAACTAATTTCAAATTCATAACATATTTATTTTATAAATTTAAAAAAAGAAATAATCATAGGTTTAAAAATGGCACAACTATTTTTACAGGCCGTGCCGTGCCTGTGACCCATCGGGCTGGGCCGGTTCGAGCTTCGGAAGATATATAAATTTTCTTTTTTTTGTGAAATTTTTTAAAAAATAACTATATAGTATTTAATATATTAAATTTAAATAATAAATGCATCAAATTACATGTATTTAACATTAAATTTCAAATAAAAGTTTAACGGCCTATCGGGCCATGTACTCTATTTCAAAAATTGAAAATTCAAAACCAATAAAACCGCTCAACAAACTGGTAAACCGTTGGGTAAACTAAAAAAATAAATAAACCATGTAGGTCCTGTTTGGAACGCAGGAATTTCACAGAAATTTTGTAGAAATTTCACAGAAATCAGTTCAATTTCGTAGAAAAAAAATGCAGGAATCAAAAACTTTCCTTCGTTCCAAACAGGCCGTAATATATGTTTCAACTAAATTTCCTTTGAACTTTGACTTTTAAATTTGTAGTGGCATTTGACCGTTTTCACGGTTTCAATGAAACCACCCCACTGGTTTTCACAGTTTAAACAAAGTCATAAACCTTGATCCGAGAATAGGTTATTGCAATCCAAAAAGACTGGATAAAGATATGCCACACATGCGAGAATGTAAAAAGATAAACACAGCTAAGTGCTTTCATCATGTTTACTATTTACACATCAATGCGTATCATGTAGTAGATCAAAAGCTGTACATTTAATGGTGAAGAGGAATTAAATGGTGATCATTAAGTAAGAGATATGAATCTCAATTTCTTATAAAAATGTTGTAAATACTATTGCGCTAACACTTTAATTCTCTTTGAATTAAGCACACCAGGCTTAATTATATTGAATTTAATTGGTTCTACAACAAATTAATATCTCAATTGCAAAACTTGTGTAAACAGTCATTTGATATCTCAATTTCAAGAAATATTGATATTATATTATAGGGGATGCTCATAGAATAAACCTTTTTAGATATTAATTTTTTTCCGCTTTCATACGTGAAGTGGAATTATAATTTACAACATAAATACAAAAACACAATTTTTTATTATCTTATGTCATAGGAATACTCAGAGCAAACCATCAAATATAAAATTGAATAATCTAGAAAATGATCTTGAATTTACTTTGCAAGAAATAGGAACCTCTATTGCAAATAAATTCTTACGAGGGTTAGAGTAACCAAGAGAGGAATCAAAGTCTTCGAGGAAAGTGGTCTAACGAGAATTAAGAAAAGGTATCATGTTTACGATACCTCGGCAAAAATCACTATCTTGATATAGGTGGCCAATGGCTTGGCCGAGTCAGGCAGGTGTTAGCTTCATTACCGTTGAAGTCTTTCAAAAGTTAAGAATAATTTTAGTGACTGAATAAGAACCATCAACTAACTTGGTAGATGTAAGTTTATCAACACATTCTCTTGAGCCTTGTTGTTTTCTAGCTTGGTTGCGCTCTTGCTTAGTCCTATCTTCCTGGCAGTTGGTTGCTAGTTTGCTAGAAATTAGCAAGAGAGAAAAGACCTAGTAGTGTAAGTGCCCGATTTAACCTCATTTTGGTCACTTGATTCTCAGCTGGCTCGGGCTCGACTAGGCTTGTGCCTTCTCCAAGGTGGCCTAGCACGCCCGTTATATATAATTGAGTCTTACCGTGCCGACCCGCAGGCCACCAGTCTAGGCCCAGGTATGGCCCGGCTGTTTTTACACGGGTCGTGCCATGCTATGCCGGCTTGAGTTTGAAAGAAAAATAAAATTTATTTTTTCTTTAAAAAATTACAAAAAAATAATTATATAATACTTTAAATATTAAATATTAAATATAAATTGATCAAATAACATGTATTTAATATTAAATTTTGAATAAATGTCTCACGGGCTACTGGGCCGTGCCGAGCTTAATGGGCTATGCGGGCCAAGCGTCGTGCCTAGTCAGGCTGTTCTGTGCCATGCCAACGGGCCTACGCCTAGGCCCAAGAACGGCCTTTGTCGTGCTTCAGGCCGGCTAGGCCTGGCTTCCCATCGTGGCGGACCAAAATAGTCGGGCCTCATGGCGGCCCATTTGTTTCGGTCCACTTGGCCAAGTATAAGTCTTGATAGGTTGCTCTATACACCTTTTAGTGACTATGGTGCTAATGTTCTTGCATATTTTCATCATCCTCACTAGTATGCTAGTTTACTTTGGCCTGCTAATATTGCATTTACTGCCTAAGTTTTGCAGTAGTCTATAGGAAGTGTATTTTTAGTTACATTCCACCGGTTCAACCCCATTTCGTGTCTCGCTTTGGCCCGTGGTCCTTTGCGGGGATGGTGGGGAGGGTGACGGGGCTCACCGGAGGACGCGCTCGCACGCCTTGCCTAACAACCAGTTATGTCCGTGAAGAACACGAAGAAGGGCTTGGGTTAATTCTTCCATTAATTAAGCGATAGTGTTACTGTTACCCAATAGTTGAAGACGTGTTTATTATTTTTTGAGGCAAAACGAAGTGCTTCGTGGTTGATCATGGTCACCATGTCTCCATTGTTGATGAGTTGAGAAGAAATTGAATTTGTTCTTCTTTGTGCTTGATAATGCGGTGATTGGCGAAGCACCGGCGCGAGCACGTGGATCCGATTCTTCTTCCATTGCCTTGACAGAGTATTTTCTAGAGAACATTCCTGGTTATTCTTGTTGACGATAGACATGGCCATCTCCATGGTTGATGACGGAAAGGAACAACGAAGTTCTTGTGCTTGATCTTTGTTCTTGTTGGCCTTCCCCGCTCAATGATCAATAATTGAGAGCATGCATGATAACAAGTTGCGAGCAAATTGTAGACAAACAGGGGTAATTGGAAAAAAACTGATTCATTCATCTTTCTTTATTATTGCAGCGTCATGTATATAGGAGGCTAGGAAGCGAAAAGGTGCCTCTGGGTACGTACTATGGTACAGATGCATACAGATACTGTAATAATATTCATTTTCTACATGCGTGCCGACAAGCAGAATCCTTGTATGTTTCACGTTTGTAACAGATATTACAACAACCATCAAAGTTAGCAACGAACATCTCGACTACTTGATAGCATGAATCCACCACCGCCTATCATTTACGGGTCTGCAAGAGAGTTTGAAAGAAAGTTAGCAATGAATGTAAGCTGAATGGGACTAACTGAGGACGTTGCATAAAAATGCTGTTAGCAACGAACAGAAGCAAGGCTTTACAAACATGGCCAGATGCAAAAAACAAAAACAAAAACAAAACACATCTGAATTTATCAAGATCATACTTAGAACACAACCTGCGGCTTACTCACAGAATCCAGGGGCCAGCCAGTGTAAATTTCCAGCTTCACGTCTTTAAGATCATCCCTGTCAAGTGCTTTGGGGTACAGTTTCACCATTGTTAAGAATCTGAGAACTGCAAATTGATCTTCAAGCAGACCTAGACGACTGGTTTCAATTCTCGAATACTCTCGAAGATTGAGAAACTGTTGGTCAATAAACGCAAGCTCGGCTTGACGTTTCTCCCGGTCCGCAGCTGCTGTAGCAAAAAACTCCTTTACATCATCAGACCTTGCCTTAACCTAGCCATATCCATAGAAGGCGGCGCCAGTGACAAGTACAGACGCCCAACTAATGCCAGCCTGGATGATAGCAGCCCTGACACTGAAATGACAGTTACAACAAGAGTTATTTATTTATACCTTTCTGTTTTGCTCTAGAGCAACAAAACCAATGAAAGCAGTACATACCTGAGATTAAGTTCTTCCCAATACTTTGAAAGAACCTCTTTATTATGAGAATACAGGTCCTACAAACAACATTAAACATTTAGGTGCCGTTTGGGTTTCCAGAAATGATCTCCGGGTTAGGGATATGGAAACACATCGAATGATCTGGATCATCCATTCTTCCATCTCATTACATCCTAACCATCCATTTATTTCGCAATCCCAAACCCACCCTTCATTTTCAAAAATCCAAACGCCACCTTAACAGTGCATCCAAACGAATTATTTTATTCATCATGCCCAAACCATAAAATGAAACAACACAAATTACCTTTAGAAGTCTAATGGCAAAGTTTTCGCTTCCAAATTTTGGTAAAGAGCTGTGGTTCCTTTGAAATCTCTGAATAAAGTGTACAACAAAGTTTAAATGTAAAGTGTCTATTTAAAATCAAATTAAGCATCAGGTTGGACAAGAAAGAAAAGAAACATTATAGAACCACCAATCGAAAATTATAATGGATCTGGTGATCAGGAACAGCGTAAAGTATGTTATTTATCAAGTAATATTCTACATTTTAAGGATACAACATGCAAATTTTTTTAAGTCTAACGGCAAATTTCTCGCTCTTAGCTTTTGGTAAAGAACTATAGTTCCTTTGAAATCTCTGAATAAAGTATACAACAAAGGTTAAATGTAAAGTGTCTATTTGAAATCAAATTAAGTATCAGTTTGGATAAGAAAGAACAGAAACATTATAAAACTACCAATCAAAATTATAATGGATCTGGTGATCAGGAACAACTTATACTATGTTATTTATTAGTAATAAAGTTACATTGCGCTACAACCTACTTAAACCTAGTAGCCAGAAATAAAAGAATGAAGCCTTAGGTACAAGATTTATCAAGTAATATTCTACATTTTAAGGATACAGCAAGCAATTTTTTTTTCAGAAGAAAAAACAATCAAACCTAGTTGTTATGGCAGCAGCAGCTGCAGTTATCAGTTAGTTTGTTAGGGTTTGTTAGTTTAAAGGTTAGGTTGTTTAGAGTTTGTTAGTTAAATATTAGATTGTTTAGGGTTTGTTTTAGTTGATTTAAGGTTTGTTTAGCCCTATTGTCTACATAAGGTAGGCAAGAGATTCATTGAGGTTAAGCAGAAAGGAAGTTGATCTTTCCAGAGGGGAAGATTACCTTCAACCGTAGCCATGGCTAGGAACGTGTCCCAGCTCGATGGATCCTCTTCTACAACAATTGGTATTCAGAGACAGCAAGGCGCATCACCCTCATGGCTGGCGCCATCGATCCTGAGGCCGCCATCTTCTCCGCCAAGTTGGATCAGATGTTGGCGCAGACCGTCATCTTCAATGCTGGCAACGACCTTGCGACCACATTCTCTGTCAAGCTAGATCTAATCTTGGCACAGACCACCATCATCAACACGCATATCATCATCATCAACACGAGGCTTGATGATTATGACATGCGGATTGCACGTATGGAGGAAAATTTCGAGGAGCAAGCTGCAATCTCGTGTTGTGATGGTTTGCTGGTTTTAGTGCCACAGATCATAGCTGAGGACAACAACTCTGATCTGGAGGACAACAGTCCAGCTCTAGAGGACATCAGCACTACTCAAGTTGACAACAGCACTGCTTCGAAGGATAACAGCCCCATCTTGGAAGACAACAGATCTGTTCAAGATGACATCAATCTTGTTTCGGAGGAGATCAAGCCCGCTTTCATGAATCAATTCTATTTGTTGTCCTTCGAGGGGCCTATGGATAACAGATCCATCATTGTGGTGCCCGTGATTATCCATGGAAGATTGATTATCAAGAGATTCATCTGCGCCCTTAAGGAAGAAAAAAAGTCAGGCATTTTTTCGTAGGAACTAGGTGGAAGTTTTCTCTCATGGGAACAAGAGAGAAGGTGCATCTTTCCCTAGGAACCTGGAGGGACAAGCTTTTCGGTACAGCTCGAGGATGAGCTGTCTTTCGCCGAGAAGAGTAATGTTATGGCAGTAGCGGCTGCAGTTATTAGTTAGTTTGTTAGGGTTTGTTAGTTTCAAAGTTCGGTTGTTTAGGGTTTGTTAGTTAAAAATTAGGTTGTTTAGGTTTGTTTTAGTCGGTTTAGGGTTTGTTTAGCCCTACTGTCTATATAAGGTAAGAAAAAAAGAAGTTGATCTTTCCACGGGGAAAAGATTGATGGAATAAGTCTAGTGCAGCTTTATGCTTTATGCTTTATGCTTTTCGCTTTAGCATCTTAGACTAGTTTTTCAGCTTTTCGCTTTAGCATCTTAGACTAGCTTTTCAGCTTTATGTTTTAGCATCTTAGACTAGCTTTTCAGCTTTATGCTTTAGCATCTTAGACTAGCATCTTAGCATATGCTTGGCTGCCCACCAAGCCTATATATATGTATCCCCAACCCCTTAGGTTGGTCATGGCATTGTAGTGAGTAAGAAACATGAAGAAAGTTGCCTCCAACACTGAGTGTCATCCAACACAATGCGAGTGTTGCGCCTAACAATTGGCATCAGAGCCGTATGGTCCTGTGATCTATCCAATCCCACCCGTGATTCACTCCAGTGGAGGCGTCGGTCTCCCTGCTCGACTCCCTCCCCTATCGGTCCCTGTGCTCCGTCGGCAGCCAGCGACTCGACGGCTTCTTCCCAGTGCAGTAGCAACCTTCGCGACTCTTCTCCGCTAGCGACGTGCCATGTCCGCAGGAGGCTCTCACCGTTCGGTCCCCTCGAGCGTGCGACATCGGCAGGAGGCCGACCTCGCCGCGGCAGAGGAGCGCGAGCGGGTGGCAGCAGAGGCCGCGGCAGCAGCGGCT
>BCLH01000064.1:331587-387020 GCA_001602315.1 Zoysia pacifica
GTGAGAGCGGGGAGAGGTGCTACAAGTCAGTTGCCTCATAATAATCTTCAGGCCAGCAGCATTGCCTAAAACTACCGGTCCACAAATCCTCACAAAGCAGATTAAAGACAAATGCTAAGTCCAAAGATTAAACAGATAAGCGCTGGTAATTCTTGTTTGTCTGATCATTAGCAAGCAAATCATATACGCATGCATGAACAGAGGCGTGTCTAGCATGGACAAAGGCGTGGCAAGTCATTCACATAAAAAGATGGATAACGGAAATACCTGGTGCACAAGGACTGAGGAGGTGGGCATCTGCGTAGCACGGCTGGCAAAACGAGGAACTCTTGCCTGCAAAGGCAAAAAGGGATTCACTAGTCATTTTCCCGAAAATAATTCTTCGGCGGACAGGATAGCGGTCCAACGCTTCACCTTATTTCTTCTACCTTCAACAACAAATCGCCCACAGATTGGCGAGTTCCTCCTTACAAACAAGCTCACCGGTCACACGCCTGTTCCCGAAGGCGTCGCCACCGTCGGGGTTCGGCTCACCGATTCGAATCCCCCCATAAAGCCCGACCCAACTCCACCTCCCACGCCCGCGGCCCACGGCGTCTCCGCCGCTCCGCGGTCTCGAGCACCTCCTAGCTCCCAGGAACTCCCTCGAAGGCCGGAAACACCCCAAAATCCCGAAACTAGCGGATCGAAAACCTGGATAACCAAGGAAGAATCACCAAGCAGCAGGGAGAACGAACCGTGTAGTGGCGGTAAACCGGGGAGGCGGGAGGGAACCGGATCCGCGAAAGGAGCGGATCCCCCCGGGAAGCTGGCGCCCCAATCAGGTACCCGACGCACGCTCGACGTAGCGCCATCGCGCGCTGCCGTCGGCCGCCGGGGGAGAGGAACGAGGTAGCGGCGGTGCAGGTGATCGAAGGCCCGCGCAAATCCCAGGAACGCTCTCAAAGGCTAGCCCTAGCTTTCCCCGACGTTATATAGTGGGTAGTGGCGGTTGCGGAGGCGTCGCGATGCGATCCCCGCGTGTGTGTGGGCCGGCCTACGTTTTCCCCGCGTGCGTGTCATTTGATTTTTTTGAAAAGTTTTATTTGCCCACCCCCTCCACCCACAAATATCGTTGTTCGTTTTTCTTCTGCAGTTACAAAATCGGATGCTTAGACTCTCTCAACTGTTTTTTCTCTTCACGCAGTCTGAAAAGCAGACTTCGCTGACATAGATGTCTACGTGGCATCTCTAGCTGATGTGGACAGCCACTGTGGCAGCCCCTTGCTGACGTGAAAAATCGACATGTCATTGTTTTATTCTAAATTAGAAAACAAATAGTTAACATGCTTATAAAATATAAAATTTTGCATAATTATACATTATTTAGCAGGGAACAACTTTTCTTTTAGGCTCAATTTCAAATTTGAAACACATTTTATTTTAGAAAATTTAGAAAGACAAATAGTATTAGAATGCTTCATATTCATATACACTTTTCGGTTGGCATGCATAAAAATATGTACCGCGATGCAGGCTTTAAGAAACTCAAAGAAAATTAGCTAACAGCTACATACTCCTTTTCTGGAAGTGTACGACAAGCCTTCTATCAATCTCTTTTCTCGATTCCCCATATTTCTGAAATCAAGAAAATGCAGAAAATATTCTCTGGATTTTATTTTTGTAACCTCTGATGCAGCAAACTTAGTTCTAACTTCTTCCTAAATAATATAAAAGTCATATATAATGAAAGAAAGTTTTTAAAATGATAAAAAATCGAGCATCAAAAGACAACCCATCATGATCGAAGCAGCAATGCAAGATAATGCTATAATGGGCAGGGAATTTAATTCATGAAAAACATAACTTTGAGAACAATGACAGCAGACAAGGTGCTGTGGAGGGGAAAGAGAATGATGCTGCCTTGCAGAAAGCTTTTTTTTAGCAGAAAAATTGGCTACTCCCTCCGTTTTTAAATTGATGTCGCCGTTGATTCAAACTTCAACTTTGACCATTTGTCTTATTCAAAAAATTATGATAAATTTTATATATTTTATTATAATTTGCTTTATCATCAAATGCATTTGAAACATGGTTCAAAATTTTACACATTTCATACATATACATATATATATAATCAAAAGAAATTGATGCTACATATATTAGCATTGTCTCGTTAAAAACTCATTTGAGAAAAACCATTTAAAGGGAAAACTCATACATGAGTTGTGAGAACAATATATGTCATTTGATATCACCTTTAAAAACCCTAGTTGGGAAAAGCCAGGTGATATGACATTGTCTTGTATTGGTATTGCCTCATTAAAAATCTTTAATGAGAAACCATATAGAAAAA
Source organism: Zoysia pacifica (assembly GCA_001602315.1). Classification (NCBI taxonomy): domain Eukaryota; kingdom Viridiplantae; phylum Streptophyta; class Magnoliopsida; order Poales; family Poaceae; genus Zoysia; species Zoysia pacifica. The sequence continues at coordinate 333,923 of BCLH01000064.1, forward strand.
ACTCACAAAAGGAAAAGTGTACAATATGATGTTTGTATAGGTTACCACTGAGGAAGATGCTTCCCCTGAATTTTGCAATACTTGGTGAATAAACTTATGGTCTATCACAATATTTAGTTTGCAAAGTGTTGATATACTCAATTTGCAATAATACATGAGGATACAGCGACTAAGACAATATACATATTACTCTATATGTAACCTATTTCCATCCGAGTGATACAAGTAGCACTATCTTAATGTAGATAGTGCTTGATGGTTCAATGGAACCAATGCTACATAGTCAATGTAGTTTATCATTGTTCTCTACAACATAAACAATAAATGATGTTGAAGAATGATGGATGGAACATTACTTAGAATCTGAATGACCCATATGTAAAGTTTGTTCCACCATAACATCAGTCAATATACTAGTAGTATCGGGATCGTTTTTATTACCGGTATATGCATATTCTTCAATGGTCTTTTTTTGATAAATTAAATCAAGATCTTATGTGTCGTAGAGATATTTATCAATATCTTCTTTGACTCCTCGTAGTCGCATTATAGAGTAGCATCTTGAGCTAGCAAGCTATCTACAAATGCAATATCAAGCCTATTTCAATTTTACAAGATATATGACGCTTTGACGGCACTGACATAGAACTTTAAGTTCCATGTTATCATATTTCTCAATCCAATGTATGAATACAATCGGATTCATACTTGAGGAATGAGGACAACATTAATTGTTGAGCAATCATTTTATTACATACATGGTTATTGTGCGTAAAAAAAACACACATGAGACTATTATATAGATATCTCTAACGAACCATGAACACCTAAACAATCTATACAATGGCTTAATTTTCATGTTGCACATGCGGTGTACAAAGAAATATGTTGTGACCAGTAGAATCGACAAATATTTTTCTCATCATCCGAATATATGGACGACCAAGGCAAAGAAGCCAAGTATTGATAAAATCAAGAAAGAAAAATATACACAATATATGATACAGGATGTAATCCAGATGGTATGTTTAGAAACTTGTCATATCTGTTTTGTTAAGATGAAAAAATTCATATTAGTTGCTATCATGAATTTCAATGTAGAAACTCTTAATGGACACCTCTATATCTTTATGATACTTGTTGAATCAGAGTGCAATGACACTTCTATGATTGCATCGTGAGTATCAATGAGAAAAGATGATAGTGGCAATATGTTAGCCTCTATCTGTTATCGTGTTAGGCCATTATTGATTTTCTTGCCTCTAAAGTAAGAGCATGAAAATATTTTTTCCCATGTATAGAGCTTACGACGCATATGTTCACTAGAAAAATTTAACCTTCAATGGATTTGTCCCATAGCAATCTTCTTTTTTGTATATCAACCACAAGTATAGGACAAACAAAGTCGTAGAGTGATGATAGCAAGCAATTTGATGTACGTGACATAGTATATGAGGAGATGGAAGCCTAGTAAAGGTCTCCAATATCAACTATTTAAAATAAATTAAAATAGTCTTCTTAACATAAAACCACTTAATGCATAAGAGGTTTGTTGCATTGTTCATATGTGAATATATTGTAAACAATGTAACCTTCCTTTTGATGTCAGGTTTAAGATTAAAATGTAATCAAATCTTTGTCGCTGACAAGGATAGCTATATCCCATAGAATCTAGTGAAGCATAATCAAGTTTTTTGAGGAATGATATTTGTCAATGATGTGCTTATAGCGACCATAGATATGACAAAAAGTGATTTATAAATATCACATGATTTTTAAGATTTCCTCAATCTGATGCATGAGATCCTCATCATTTGCATTTCTTTACCTTGAAATTTCATTAGATGATTTTTATAACCATAGAATTTTTCTTGTGATGAACATAATGACCCACTTTAAGCGATTGAGTGTATCCTATAGGACACACTTATGATGATTCTTACAATGAAGTTCATCATGTTTTCAGCTTGAGTTAGTACATAAATAAGTTCAATTTATGTTTGGTAAATATTTACGGTGTATTATGCCATAAGATCCTATCAAAAGAAGCATTACAGATAGAGCAATCACTCTAAAAAATCTGGGCTTTTATAACAGAAGGTAAGTGTCATGGAAAGTACAGAATTTGTCACAAAATGAATGGTATGACGGAAAACCACCATCATGAAGGTCGTCATATAAAGACCGTCACAAAATGTACCTTGTGATGAAAATATGTACACTCGTCACAGAATATGACAAATGTTTGTGACGGTTTTGTTATTGTGTCATGTATTGTTGTCATTTAATGACAATTGAGACTGTCACATATTGGTTAGTGGATTCGTCACCTAACACGCGAACCATCATAGGTTATGTCCTAGGAACCCTGAATTAGACAAGTTATTGTGACGATACGGTGGCGTCATATATAATTATGCAGTTTTTGTGATGTTTTTATTTTGTCTTGCTATATAAGTTAGTTAGAGACATCTTGAGATGACTCTAGGTCGTCATATATTTTCCTTTCATTCGATGACGATCATGGCTCAAATATATTTATCAATTCAATGACCAATGTCAGAGATCTTTCCAGCATTCTCATCAGAGCTCATAAAGCATACACATTTCAGCCAAACCATCATCCACATACATTCCAGAGCATAAGACACAGTGCTTGCAGATTCAAATACATCACACTAGTTCCAGGTTCCATCACACAAGTTCAAACATACACACAAATGCAAATAAGTTCGACACAGGTTCTGACAACAGAGTGTACAAAGTTCCAACAACAGAGAAAGCATTGGTGCTGTAGCAAGGCAGCTAAAGCTTAGGCAAAGGCATGATCAACTGAAACTGCATTCAGACCTACCTCAATCTTTCTGAAGTTTTAGCACAGCTCGCAGCAGTGCATTAGTCTCTTCAAACTTGGTATGCATCCCCTTCACTTCTTCTTGGGTCTGGCACAGCAAATTTTGGTTTTCTTCAAGTGCTGCTTGGTTGGCTTAAAGTGAGGTCTATTGAGCAAGAAGCTGTGCTTCCAACTCTTCCTGCTTCCTAGCAGCTTCCTCTCTTTCTGTTTGAGTGTTGTCTCGAACTGAGCTTGTAGCCGTGCTTCTGCAGCTGTCGATGTAGACTAGGCACTCTTCGACACCTGAGCGACACGAATGTTTGGAAGGAAGGTAGATGAACGGCTGATCTGGCTCAGACTGTCAGCAACAATCTTGGACGGAGACTTTTGTGCTTCTCCTTCTTCTGGTTCTCTTTCCTTCTCTGCAACCATATGTTCCTACATAGGATGAATCCACTTAACAAGGCTATACAACAGTGTTCAACCAGGCATTTACTTGAGTACAGTACATGTATCTAATAATTATGAAACTTATATATGTCTCATTTGCAAGAGGAGTACGACCATTTTTTGGACTATTCATACACTCCCCAAAGAAATCAACAGGATCTGGATCCATGTTCTTGTACTTAGGCCTATGTAGCATACAAAAAATTTGGATTACAATGATATCCGTGAAGGTAAAGAGAGGGCTGGACAAACATGGGATATAAGATTAGCCATAAATTATTTTTATATGTCAACAGCAAGATGTCAAAATATGTATGCACTACAGATCATACAAGTATGTGCCTCCAGATTTTTTATGCCAACAACAAATGCAATCACTTGCATAGTCAACTAATTACTGATATGATTTGCAATCAACTTTCACATGTTCTAATCTAATCAACCTGGACAGATGAAGAAAAACAACACAGAAACACCAACTACTACTGATGATGGTCATCTCTGATGGCACATAGTTCCATATAATTAGAATACACAGAAAGCAATAGTATCTGTACCAGGGTGTATCGATGGGCAATATAGGACCTAGATCCAATCCTCTGGTGAAGCTGCACTTGGCCTTGGTTTACTTTATTCTTAGCACATTTCTCCTGCACCACAAATGCAATACAGAGGTTTCATTCACATGCACAGTTTGTGTTGCAAATTAACAAATGTAGATAATGAAGGCATGGACCTGACTCCTTGGGTCATACACTATACTACGGCCCATCTATAACTACAATATTTCTGTCGCTAAATATAATGACAGACGGTCTGTCGCTAAAAAGTTTTACCGTGATAGTGATGTCGGGATATAGAAATACCGACATATCACTTATACCAATAGACTGTCTGAAGGGAATATTAACTTATATTGACAGACGGTCTGTCGCTATATGTTGGATATAGCGACAGACAGTTTAACGCTATGCGCCAGCCACCCCAGCTGCCAGCTGCTGCCTCACCGGCCATTGTACAAGGTGAGCAAAGTCAACCATAGCTCTTCCCCTTTTGATTTGTTATTGCAGTGCTTGTAATTGAATTGAAGGATAGTACATGGAGAATCTCTGTAACATGTTGGCACCTAAATTTATCCAGATCGAGATGGATAGAAGCTGGATTTATAACAGTGCACCATTTAGCGATCCCTACATAACTGGTGTTGAACAATTCATGGAATATGTCAGAAGCAGATTTAGTGCAGATGAAGAAATCAAGTGCCCATGCCGTCGATGCCTAAACCAAAATACAAAAAAATCAAGATGAGATAGAGGAGGATATCCACATCAATGGTATTTCTAGGTGCTATATAAGGTGCATTCACCATGCAGAGGGAGATGATGATGTTAAATAAGATGATGGCACACTCACTCTTGGTACTGAAGATATATCATGGGATGGAAATGATCAGGCTCCACTTGATGATGAAGACAAGCTGAAGACATCATAGAAGATAGTGCACAGGGAGTTCAGGGGTTGATTCAAGACTTGTACACCGCAGCAAGCCATGGCTTCGGTGGTAACTTATATCAACAAATCATGGAAGAGGCAAAGCGTGAACTTTATCCAGGTTGCACCGAGGAGTCTAGGCTAACTTTAATTATTAAACTACTGCATATAAAAGTGTATAATCGGATAACAAATTCTGGGTTCAATGCATTCCTTGAGTTGCTTTCAACATCGTTGAAGAATGTTACCGGTCTCCCTAAGTCCTATAATGAAACTAAAGCTCTACTTTGGAAGCTTGGTTTTGGCTATGTTTCTATTCATGTGTGCAAGTATGATTGTGCCTTATTTTGGAAGGACCATGCCAATGATGATCATTGCCCAGTTTGTGGCGAATCAAGATGGAAAGTGAATAAGGAGGGCAGAAAGAAAGTTCCTCACAAGGTCCTGCATTACATTCTAATAATTCCACACCTTCAAAGGCTTTTTATCTCAAAGCATGCAGCAGGCACAATATGCAAGATGGCACAAGGATAAGAGGGTACCAGTTGAAAATGAAATGAGACATCCTGCTGATGGTGAAGCTTGGAAAGAATTTGATGATACTTTCAAGTCTTTTGCAGATGATCCCCACAGTTTGAGGTTAACCATTGCTATTGATGGATTTAACCCATTTGGTCAAATGACCAATTCATATAGCATCTGGCCGTGATAGTGGTTCTATACAATTTTTCATCATGGATGTGTATGGACCAATCCAATTATATGCTTGCTTTAATTATTCCAGGCAAAAAATCACCAAGCAAAGATTTCCATGTGTTCATGCAGCCTTTGATAGCAGAGATACTTACCCTTTGGGAGGGTGTCTCTACATATGATGCATATGAAGGCAAAGATTTCAATCTGCGTGAAGCGATTCTGTGGAATCAATGACTACCCTGCATTAGGCACCATGTCAGTCAGAAGCACTAGGGGTTACTTCGTATGTGTGCACTGTGATGAGAATCCATGCTCCGAATGTCTGAGAAACAAAATTGGGTTCATAGGTCATAGACGTTTCCTCCCAAATGACCATCCCTGTAGGAAAAACAGATCTTTCAGTGGCCACCATGCAAATAGAGAGCAGCCAAGGAAATTTAGTTCGGATGAGGTTATGGCAAGGTTGGATGAAGTTTCCTATGTTCTAGGCAAGAATCCTGATAAGCAAAAAAATAAGAAAACGATGCCATAATGGAGAACCAGTATGGCATCTCAAGGTTAGCTTGTATGATTTGCCATGCTGGTCAAAATTGAAGCTACAATACAACCTAGATGTTATGTACATAGAGAAAAACATATGTGAAAACATTTTGTCAACTCTACTTAATATTCCGAAGAAGACAAAGGACACAGTAGCTACTAGACTAGATTTGGAAGACAGAGGTATAAGAAAAGAGCTTCATTTGCTGGAAGAAGCTGGTAATTTGTCCACAAAGCCCAAAGCTTGTTATGTTCTAACGCCAGAAGTAAAGAAGAAGTTCTTGCAGTTTGTTAGCAATGTTAAATTTCCAGATGGCTATGCCTCTAATATATCAAGATGTGTCAATATGGAGGGAGGAACAATGCATGGGCTGAAAACACATGACTGTCATATACTGTTGCAACATATTTTACCAGCTGGGCTTCGCGGTTTGGTGCGCAAAGATGTATATGAAGTAATTGCTGAATTGGGGAGGTTTTTTAGACAATTGTGCTCAAAAACTCTAAAGGTTGATGCACTACACCAGATGAACAAAGATATTGTAATTATCCTTTGCAAACTGGATAAAATGTATCCTTCTGCATTCTTCGATGTTATGGTTCACCTACCAATACACTTACCTGATGAGGCACTCCTTAGGGGACCGGTTCAATATGGATGGATGTATCCTATTGAGAGAAGATTGGCACCTTTAAGCGTTTCATCCACAATAAAGCAAGACCTGAAGGATGTGTTGCAGAGGCATACACTGCCTATGAGTGTATGACCCAATGCTCAACATATTTTAATGAAATTATTACTAAGTTCACTAGGCCTGAAAGAAACTTAGATGGAGCACATAACATCTCACCCAATGATTACCCTATTTTTGGTCATGGTATTAACCTGTTGGGTGCTTCAAAACTTCATTACCAAGATAATGACTATGACTCCATGGTTTGGTTTGTTCTAAATAATTGCGAAGAGGTTGATGAATACAAAGAGTGAGTAATTGCTGTCATTTCATTTATGCCAACTTTATTCAATATTAGTGTCACAATAATATAATTAACTTCTTCCTTTGAAGCATGTATAGGGCAGAATTGGAACAAGAACAGGTCAACAGTATTGAAAAAATGATGTCAACACAATTCGCTCCATGGTTCGAGAAATATGTGCATGCAACTTTTACAACCTGAATGAGTCATTTATGATACAATAAATTTTCAAACTCACCAATTCTCTGTGTTTTCCTACAGATTACCAGATTGAAATACGAAGGCACAACAAATGTTGATGAAGACCTGTACTCACTCGCATGTCGACAGATAGGTGTATGCGATCATACATAGCTTGTATAATCAATGGGGTACGGTACCACACTATGGCTTGTGAAGCACATAAGAAAACACAAAACTCCACCATCAAGACTGCAGGTACTCACAATGATGACACTATTGACTTCTATGGGACAATTACAAACATTATTGAGTTGAATTAAACTAAAAACAGCAAAGGAGATAGATCTGTTATCTTATTACGGTGTGAATGGTACAATCTTGAGGGAAGGACATACCAGATGAAAGATGATGGTTACTTCAAGAGCATTAACATCGAAGGCTGATGGTATAAGAATGATCCTTTCATTCTAGCCACAGAAGCTTCACAAGTATTTTTCTTGAAAGATACAAAGTTAAGTCCATGTTGGCGAGTGGTACAAGAATTTGACCACTAACATATATTTGATGTTGAAGAGTCGGTCGGAAAACAACCAATCCATGAATAAGTACAGATAAGATGTCAGGAGGCATACCAAGAGGACAATACTTTGTCAGCAGATTGTATAGTGGGAGACATATATCCTGATATGGATTTGTTGCACATAGATAATCAACCAGGCAGCTCGATTAGTGCAGACCTTGTCGAGAGCATCCGTCGACATCAACAAACACCTCAAGGTGATAAAAAAAAGACGACGAATATGAAGTGAAACCTTCCTTGAGTACCATAGTCAAGACGAAGCGAGTATATCAGAAGAAGACAGTATTGATGATTAACCTTTGCATTTCTGAAGCTATTTGTGAACCATCAACTTCTATTAGTGATTCTATTATATCCGAATTATGCTATTGAAATTTGTATCTGAATTATGAAATTGTAAGACCTTGTATGGAATGATTTTGTTTCAATGTTAAACTTGATTTATGAATTCTATTCTATGATTGGAAGTTATATTCTGTTTCAATATCATGGATATGTTATATGCTGCCCAGAATTCATTGAGATGATATATACTACAAAAAATCTAGAAGTTACATACATGCTACCAAAATTTCATCACACAGGTTACACATTAAAGCAAAAGGGATGTTTATCAGAAAGGCGCATATCAACTGCAAATACATCCTGGATAACAAGTTCAATACAACATGTCCTAGCCTACTTTATCATCATAGCCAAAAGCATATCGAATGTGGCTAACGTATTCAACCTACTTCAGAACATGTCCTACCTCATCATCATTGCCTATTTCAACAGTACAGTTACAACCAAAAGGATGGCCAACACTAGGAATGCTACATTCAGACAGCCACACACAAGACAAATGCAACTTCCCATGCCTTCCCTGTTCTTGCCAACCATTTTCTTCACCTTGTTCAGATTCTGCTCTAAGCTATCAATTTTTTCTACCAGCTCAAGAACTTCTGTTTTCGAGGATGCTGCAATGGTCGAGGAAGCTGACAGTAGATAACCATTATCATGAAGAAAGATGACATATTCTTCCTTAAACCAATACCCAATACAGGTCCCTTGCATCCAAATTAAAACAACTGGCAAATTAACAACAATAGTGCAGCCACTGAATGCTAAAAACACTACCTGAATGCTATAAACACTACCATTCTTAGGCATGCCCATTCAAACAAGAATGAAATTTGGGAAATGCAAAATGATTATAACGCTGACATTTTGATAGTTCTTCCTGGGGCACTTGAAAAACCTCCTTACGTTATACTCAGACTGCGTGGTAGTGGCAACAAACACCTTCACGTCCTTGCAATCCGGGCACATTATCAACGGCAACCCAGTTACATCATCAACCGGCGCCTGCAGCTCAACAGCAGTGGGCAGAGGCGCTGCAGCAACAACAGCAAGGGGTGCAGGTTGCCGGGAAACCGTAGCTGCGCTTGACCACCGACTGTGAGCGGTAGATGACGACGCCTGCGACATGAGAACTTGAGAGAGTGGGGATTGATTAGGCCTCACACATCAACTCTAAAGGGGGAAGGTGAGCGATGAGAAAAGGTAGCGGAGGGGGAACGGGGAGGAGGATGAGGGCGGCACTGCCACAATGGCGCACCTGGGGAGTAGGAGCACGCCGCCGGCCAACGAGATGGAGTTGCCGCTGGTCATCGGATATCCGCGCTCCGCCTGGCGGGCTTGCAGCGGATCTGCGGGCTGCATGCCTCCGCCCAGAGGCCATCGCGCTGTCAGTTGGGGAGATGGGGGGCTAGCTTCGTCCAGAGGCCGCTTGCCGCCCGTCGCCGTCTTCAGTTCGGGGAATGGGGAATGAAACTGGCCAACCGAAAGGCTCAAGGGTCCACCTCCTATTGGGGGTATATTGACGTTGGGGGTTGTCATGTTTGAAATAATAAAGAATGACGCTCCACAGCCGTCACATAAAAACAGAACATACCATCATAAAAATACCACCGTCAACTGGCTCCTGTCTACATACATTTAGTGACGACACTTTGTACCTTTATGTGACAAACAAAACAGTTGCATCATAAGTAGTGCTTGCTGTCCTTATTTTATGACGCTACAGACTTTTGCATCATATTATGATATATTATATGACAGAAAATTGCCCTGTCATGAGGATTTTTGTCGTAGAAAGAAGGATTTCTTGTAGTGTACTCTTGGTCTATGGTAGCCTACACTTGTCTTCATCTTTCCCGATCACTTTCTCAAGGCAGTTAAGCCTCAAAAAGAGCACTTGGCTTTGGTACCACTTGAAAAGATCAAGTGACCGGAAAGAGAGGTTTGAATCGGCACTAACACTACTAGACTTATTCTAACTCTTCCTATATTCTAGCAAGACTAGCAAGCGAAACCTACCAAAAGACTAAGCAAGAGCACAACAAAGAAGATAACAACAAGGCTCTACAACAACCTATCAAGCTAGCAAGAAAAGCAACCAGCACGAGAGCCACCAAGAGGTATCACATAGCAACCTATCAAAGCTATGCGCGGTAAGAAAAATGCAATAAGTAAAGGAGGAAGAGATAGGAGTGCTCAGCGATTTTTCTTGAGGTCTTGAAAGGATGGCACCTTCTCCTAATCCTCGTTGAACCACTCTCGTCGGAGTATTGGTTCCTCCCGCCGTTTCCAAAATGGTGCTCCTAAGGGTATGCTTCAGATCCCAGAGTGAAGTCACCGGCGACCTGGCTGTAGCAAACAATACCCGCACCCTGGAGTAGGTCTTCAAGACTCGAGCTCTCTCTCTTGGTGTCCCTTTCGAGCGGAAGACCCGAAACTGCTCACAAATTTGATGTCGTTATCCACAAGGCTTCGAAAGCTCGGACAATGATGCCTAACTGGTCTAGGCTACCATAGACGAAGAGTAACAAGCCGAAGTCACTCTTCTCAGCCTCACAAGCTCTAAGAATGTATGGATGCTCTTTGCTACTCTTCACTAACACTCAAGATCTCACTAGATGCTTCCTTGTGCTTCACTTGGTGACCTTTGAGTTTCACAAATGATCTCCCAACTTCTCTGGCCGTAGGTAACCTCCAACACAGCTCCATCAACGGTTTAACTAGGCCCTAAGCCTCAAAAGAACCATTGAGAGCTGTTGCTAAAAGGCTGTCTGCTTCTTGCAATCACCGGACTGTCCGGTGGCTAGGTTCACTGTACTGTCTAGTGACTCCTGATCTTCATCTAACAGAAAAACATCCTCTCTAGAATTCATTCCATTTGACACCAGACTGTCCGGTTCATACCATCACCGGATTGTCCGGTGACCTTCTCTTTTAGATTTTCAAGGACACCTCTTCTGAACACCGACCTCTGACTTATCGGACTGTCCAGTCATTGGACCACTGGACTGTCCGGTGGCATCTTCACTTCAACTCTAGAAAGCACCTCTTTCTAGACTCGGGCCTCCTGCCATCACCAGACTATCCGGTGACACCCACAGATAATTCGGTGACACCGACGGACTATCCGGTGACTCTAGCTAAGCTGCTTTCAGAAAACTGCCTCTCTAGACTCCTGAACTCAGACATCATCAGACTGTCCGCTGACACAAACGGACAATCCGCTGACACAAGCAGACTGTCCAGTTACTCTTCTTCTACTGCCTTCATCTTCAACTTGACTTCGGCTTCACTTTCTGCAACTCTTGACAACTTCTAGCTTCATTGATCACTCAAGTGTCTTTGAGAACCTAGAGCATCTATACTCCCTAATTCTTGTAAAACCGAAACGAGTGACTCGACCCCTCTTAATAGTATCGGTGTTTTCTATAACTCAAGGCCTAAAACTAAGCCACACATGGCTCTAAAACATCTTTAGCTTTGGACAAGTTTCTTCTTTGAAAGCATGGACAAGCTCCTTCCTTGAAAGTACACTGAGAAACCGAGCATCCTTGAAACAACTAACTTGAAGAAGTGAAGAATAGTGTTGATGAACCTACATTCAATGAGTTAGTTTATAGTTCTCATTTAAATCACCAAAATTATTCATACCTTTGAAGACCTTCAATGGTCACGAAGCTAACAATCTCTCTTTTTTTGGTGATTGATGACAACCATGATGCAAAGGATCGAGATGATACAAAAGATAGGAAGAAAAGCATGAGACAACCTTAAAAGAAAGGATAGACTCAAGTTATCTTACCATCTCTTGTCAAGTAGCTCGCAAAAAACACGAGATTTCATACCTTAGCATTAAACTCCTCTTGATAAGTGCATTGCTTACATTGCTTACTCTTTCCTTGATTGGTCTTGTTGTTTGTGACTTCATTCATCTCTATTTGTTTGACTCCATCTTCTCATCATCTACAAATAAAAAATAACTGCAAGACGAGTAAAGGGAAAAAGGGTAGTAATAAAGAGATTTGTGAAAAGTATAAAAGATTACTCTCTTTAATTTCTTGGTCAAATTCTTCTCCATAGGCCAATCATATCATCAAACAATTCTTTTCAATCATCAATTCTCTTCTCGATCATCACCATCAATACTCATACTTCTTCCCCTTTATCATTTATCAATAATAAGGATACCACAGGAGGAGAGTGCCATGGACAAACCATATAAAGAATAAGTGAGTATGAAGCAACATTATCGAGGGATCATCTAGTAATCCTTTTCTTGTCTCCGTTCATATTCTCTTGACTCTTGCTCCCCTAAAAAGATACCTTTCTTGTTTCCTACAAAGAAACAACCAAGAAACTTCGATTTTTCTGATTTATCAATCACTTTCTTCGGTTTTCAGGTTTCAAATTAGAAATCCACTGGACCTCTCAGTTTTTACCCGTTTATCGACCGATTTTACTAATTTTTAAAATTCTAAATTTTTAAAAATAAAAACAGATCGTCAGGGGGCGAAAACAAAACAATCTGGTTTTTAACTCTGGGTCAGACTGAGATTAGCCTACAGGATGGTGTATGGAAAGATGTGATTGTCACGCATTGCCTTGCAGTGCAGATTTGGAGCATCTAACTGCTTACGCATATAAAAAAAACTAACAAGTACTCACACTGCCCCAAAATAAGTAACATTTTTCACTTTTTAAATTAACTTTTGATCATTTATCTTATTTAAAAAATTCACAAAAATAGAAAAATAAACAAATCAAACTTAAAGTACTTTTAATAATAAATCATTTCACAATAAAATAAATAATATTTTCATAAAATTTTTGAATAAAATGAATGGTTAAAAATAAAAGTTTGAAAATCTAAATAGACGCTTATTTTGAAACGAAGGGAGTATTAAACAAAATTTGATCACATTAAACTAGGAGAAATGTAAGATGTGAGCAGTGTAATGCGACTATTGGATTTTATCTTAGAACCACATACTAGTCATGAGGATATGTGCCATGCATCACCTGGCAAATATTGGTGATACTATTATTATCAGTACAAGTACATGATCATTGGCTAGTGCCTTGAATGGTTGAATCTCTGTAATAGGCTGTGACAGCAGACCTAATGATATTGTTTAGTCTTCTCTTCTCCAATGCAAATTTTTTTTAAAAAAAAAGCCAAAAAAAAATGGTGATAGAAGAATCAGGGCATCAGCGCTAAACATCTAAGATGGGGTCAGTTCTTATGGGTGTCCTCAACAAGCTTATCCGCGACGTCGCTAGGCAGATCAAGTCCAGGTGGAATCTTTCCAGGATAGTTGAAGCTTGGGGAATTCGAGCCGAGCATGCTGCAGATGGAAGATATAATTAAGACATTATTATTTGCAGAACAATAAAAAAAAAATAAAAACGTAGCACACCATTCACAGGCAAAGGAGGCAAAGCTAACCTTCTGTCAACCAACACCATGGATCGTAGCTCACAATTTGCAAAGCTGCATAAAAACCAACTTGAAGTTAGCAATGCATTCTTTTGATGCATTTAAACATGTCATAAAATGATACTCCCTCTATTTTTAAATTATTGACCGTTGACTTCTACCATCAACTTTAACTATTCGACTTACTCAAAAAATTTGCTCAAATATAAAAAAAATTATTATTATTTTTTATCATTAGTGGTATTTAAAATATGACTAACAATGTGAAATTTTACACATTGGAACCAATTTAATGAATAAGACGAATGGTCAAAGTTGATGTTTGAAGTCAATGTATCAATAATTTAAAAACAGAGGTAGTATATTGCAACAAACGTGGAGATGAAATACTGACCCTATTCGATTACAATATCATGAAAAAAAATAACAATGGCTCAAAATAAGTCACCAATCCAAACATGCCTTCACTATGGTTTCCATAATAAATAATAATAATTAGCAAAATTCGCAATTTAAAGTTCAGTAAGTTATCTGCACAACATTGAAGAATATTGAGGAAATGTCAAAGTCAAGAAACTTACTGCTTGCTCACTTCCTGTTGTATGGCTGGATGACATTCTTTACTGTACATGCTTAAGGTGTGAAATAAGAAACCACTATGGCTCACAATAGCTATCTCTTTCTCTTCTCTTGTCCATAACCTGAAGATATGATAAGAAAGAAGAAAATGAGTCCAACTACACAATGAACTGGTCAACTCGATTCACAATTGAATTATGGCATATTTCCTATGCATAGGAAACAGACAAAATGTTCCATTGTTCCTGCATTAGATCCTTGATGGAAGGTAGCAAAACCTGTGGCAGTCTACCAGTATATATAAGTAGAAAAGAATGTAAAACGAGAGGTAGTGTAAGGGAAACATTATTATTTTCCCCTGCCAGGAATTCCCTTTTGACATCATCGATACCAGTTTCTCAAAACAACTAATTACACTTCAACTAATAAATGAAGTTTAATTTTACATGAAAGAATGTTGAATTTCAGTCCCTAACACAAAGTCAAGATGAATGTCCATGACATAAGTGTGTGTCATGCCATTATTTGAATGCTACTTATTTGAGATAAGAAATTACCAGTCGATGAATTTCATACCCCTCACTGCTACTGCTTCATTTGCTTCTCTAACATCTGGTTCCCAGAGAACATCTTCATCATTTTCTATCTGTGAACAAACCAGGTAAACAAAAGTTAACTAAGAAATCCACAACACAAATTGTATCAACAATAAGTGATACTTGCCAATGAAAAGTCAATGGCAGGAAAGAGAGTCCGGTATTCAGTTATGCTCCTCCTTTTGTCACAGGGATGGACACCCTACATTTAACAAAAACAAAACAAAAATTAAAAATTTCAGGAATGACCAAATTAGTTACTACGAATGTTTTTTCAGGAAAAGTACTAGTTTTAAATATATGTTCTTCAGGAAATGTAAGTACCAAGTGCTCTCTGCAGGTCTCAACTGCAAGAAATGGAGGGCAGTTCAAACTTGAAACTGCTGGACGTTCACTGTGTCCAGCATTTTCCACCATAAGTGGTGGAGCACTTACACCGTCAGTATAGTTTTCACCACCAAAGACCCCAACTGCAGTCTGCATTGTCCTGTAAAATTAGGTGAAATATAATGAGGTGTATTTAGACATTTACTAACTACATAGAACTGCTATGTAATTGTCACAACCCAAACCAGGTGTGACAGTAACATCCTCATGTAGTGTGCTTCAAATCCAGCATTCTGATAACACATAATATATACTAAGTAGCAGACTTAATAGATATTGGCATGAATCTAAAACAAATCTATCTGTACAAGAACCTGACTAGATAGGCAGATACAATGCAAAAAACATGCAACAAAGTTATAGGGATATGTTACTTCATTTGTACTGTATTCAACATGAATATTTATTAAATTTTATCAAATTCGGAGCTGTGTTAAATGTTGATCATTTCAGTTAATAAACAAAATATAAGACAGTAATCAGCTCACAGTAATCAACTTGTATATGATCCCTACAGAGCTGCTGGCGCTGCTCTCCTAGGTAAAACCAGGTTTCTGTATGCCATATAACTGATTGCACATAATTCTATACATTTACAGATGCACCAACAACAGACAAATTAAAGAGGCTACGCATACTGGTAGATCCGATAGCCATCCCATAACATGCTTAGTTCCAGGAAAAAGCAAAATATGCTTAGGAAGTTAATCTCCTATTTTAAGTAGCAACAGGTTCCTAGTAGACAAGATATTATACTCAAAATAATAAAAAATACCAAAAGCAAAGAACACCAATCCAGATTATTAAAAGCACACAAAAAATGTTAGTTAGACCATACCGCAGTAGAGGGGAAGAAATGACTAGTTCAATCTTTTTTGCAAGTCCAGATTTCTTCACATGTTCTCGTAGACCATCAACCTACAAAATCCAGGTAAATCAATTATTTACTAAAAAAAAAAGGTAAATCAACTATTCAAAAATTTCATAAGGATAATTTTTTGTAACAGAATTACATGAAGGTCCAGAGAAAACTCAACGTACACAGAGTTGTATGAGACATTTGAATGTAAAATTAATCTGGTTAAACCAAAAAATGATACTAAATGTCAGTTGCAAATTACTCTATTCACTAAGAGCAGCTCAAGCATAGAAATTTGCCCTTGGGAAGGAGAAAAAGATTTTGCTGTCACGCCTTGAGGTAGCTTGGGTAAGAACTAATAATTTATATTTTTGATTGACAACAGCTTAAGGAGCCTTACAAAAGCCTTATTTTCCTGCCAGCATACTGTTTGTGGCGTGCAATACTTACTTTGGAATGGAGGAATTTTCCTGTTTCCTACGTTTTCCTGTGAAATTGAAATGTTTCCTATGAAATTCCTATATGCATACTGTCAGATTCCTGCACTCTAAAGTAGGCCTAAGGAGGAAACTCTCCAGGCTTCAGCCATGGCATTTTACCCTTTTCCATTGTTTAACATTTGTATAAAAATACTAACCACCTTGTGATAATTGACGCGGAATATGTGAAATATCGTACTCCCTCCGTCCCGAAAAACATGACCCTTTACCACCTCAGCGCACGAAACATGATAACCCAAGAATGACCTGTGTGCCCTATTAGTTGAAGCTTATCCTATCCCACCAGGTCCGGTCACGCACTAAAAAATTCTCTGCAACCAGTCCACGCTCGTCGATGTGTGCGCAGGTGTAACTGCGTGGAAAGGTGAGGTCTAGGCCAAGTACCGCCTAACGGTCAGAACGACATGAGTTTCGGGATAAAAATTCAAAACTTCATATATCTATGCTTTACTTATTAAAAATCCCTTTTAAAGTTACAGTTTGTATAGTAGTTCTGTCGATCAATTTCATTTTCACCGCTTAGATTGAGAGATCTTCATTTCATATAGGTAATGATATAGAATTGTTCCTTGTCATTAAAACCAGCGGTGGATGGTAACCTTTCCAGAAAAATAAAATTTTGGCAAAAAAAAATTAGCGTAGAGATGTTCAAAATTTCCATAATGCTAATAAGCAAACTATTATTAATTTATAATAACTGGTAATGCTAAGAGCGGTTATTTCAATGATCGAAAGAACTGACTGATTTCTGGGCAAATTAAAAAAGAAGGTAGAAACTTACTTGCTTCCAACCCAGAGGGGTGAGTTGTGCATCAAACAGTGCCTGTGACATGTATGCGTCAGGATCCTTCTCGCCTTCTACATTGTGGATACCCTGCGCATGCCTCACCTGCGTACATCCAAGGGTAAGCACGCAACAAACTCAACGTTGCCTTTTCTCCTTTGCAAATTTGTTATACAGCGTTACCAGGTATATGGTTTTGCAGCGGTGCAGAGGGTACAAGGCAGTGCCAGCACTGACCTCCATGCCTGATCATCATCCACAGAAGCGTTAGGCATAAGTAGATTTTGGTGCGGTAATTATTCTGAAACAAAGAAAAATAATGTTTTTCCTACTGTTTCGTCCCCGTTAATAGAGGGAGCTGCGATGGTGGTGGTTGATTAGTCAAGTGAAAGTCCAAATTTTTACTACACTATTGTAAACATTCTACTACAGGGAAAAGAAAAGATAAGAGAGGAAAAGGATGGGCTTGCAGATAAGACAGCGAGTGGCGCGTGCGATCCACATAATCGTAAAATCATCAACCGATACGTTTGAGATATACGTAGGCGCTGCTCAAAGTGTGGATCGAATCGAAGTTTCCTCTGAACGGAATCTTCCGTAGACATGTGGAGGGGGGAGGGGAGCAAGGATGGCGAGGAGACTGGATCAACGGATGGATCGATCCATCAACCCCTGCTTATCAGAGAACACGGGAATCGATCCATTGCCCGTCCCTCTGAACGAAGCATCCCATCAATCCAAAAGAGAGAGAGAGAGAAAAAATCCTTCTTTTTCATCTATGCTAATCATCGGAAGAACAAGAAGAAGAACGAGGAACAGGTCGGGGTGGAGGCAGTAGCTACCTGAGGATTCGGCGCCGCGAAGAGGAACGGCTCGGGATCTGGCGGAGCGGGGGAGCCTGACGGAGGAACAGCGGAGCCCTTCTTCTCCGGGTGCAACTGCTAGGGTGCCGGTGATACAAGAGAAAATGCTGCTGCTGGAGCCGTGGATCACTCTCATTTAGCCAAACTCTTCAAATTTTCTTTTTGTTTATTACTATTACTACTATATTACTCGTTCTCTCTCTCTTCGCGAGTGCTGCTGGTGATTTTGACTTCAGTATGAAATTGGAAAGTTCTCGTCCCGAAACAGATTCAGATTTGCAACGCATGGAATTGCTTCTATATAGATGCCTGACTAATCAGTCTTTCGTTCTTTCCCCCCTTTCTCAGTTGGCAGGAGTAAGGAAGTATTAATGTCCCTTTCACTGTCGGTCGTGAACAAGTTCTATTTGTTTCGCTACCGATTGGAAGGGAATATCCGGCGCACCCATGTAATCCTATTTCGATACTCCTATTTTTTTTTTTTCGCCTTTTTGAACGGTCCAACTCTCTCCTCACCTTGCTACCTCCCCTCCTCCACAAATGGGCGCTCGACACGTTGCATCCAGACGTATGCATCTCTGCCGTTGGATTATGCCAACATTATACCTCTACAGGGAAGAGTTGCTTTTGTCGCGTCCATCCATGCGTCCACTTTCTGTAATTGACATTGAGGCTTCAACTCTCCTTTTGGCTGCTCGCTGTGAATGGAGCGGCAACTTCTTTTTTTTTTTTTTAATACCGATCTTCATTCAGCTCAGGATGCGAAATCCAGAAATTTTCACAGAACCGGATCAGTTGTCAGAACTACGAAGAAAATTTGACGATCCAAACCACTTTATTTAAAACTACACACTAGTCCAATATAAACAGGAGACAATTAACCTCATGTCCTGATATATATTTCTCTTTTCAATACTTTTTTATCTCTATCTCTCTTTAACTTTTTTTTTTACATCTCATATTTTTCATTTATCTTTAATTGTTGTCAGAACAAAAAAATTAAGATGAAGAGCGTATCAAATCATACTATTCATGCTTGCAATCAAACAAAGTACTCTTGTTCTCAAATCAGAAATACTACTTATACTTGCAGATCTTGTCCTAAAAACAGAATTAAAGAACTTAGGAAATTTTTCAATAGTTGAAAAAAAATATGAAAGAAATCTGGAAACAATCACCTGGCGACTGATGGGTCCAACCAAGAATCCTAATCATAAAGAAAAATAGAGTACTCAATACATTCTATTTGAAATTTATTTCTAAGAGGCATAGTTCAAGAATCGTAGATAAATACTCCCTCTAGTGTTGTTTTAAGATTTACGATTTATCTAAAAATACTCTCACTTTTCAATATAAGTACGATACTCTATCTATCTCTCCACTGTTTTATTTTTCTTGATTTTGATGCACTCTCTAATTTTCCATCCTTAATTCCTATGCGCCAATCTAAAATATCAGTTTTTAAGGACGGAGGGATATCAAGCATGTCCGACACACTGTAAGCAGGGGTGAAAACGACTCAGAAAAATGAACTAAAAATAATTATGAGAGTTAGAACGAATTAGAATCGGATCAAAATTTTATTTATTTTTAAACTAAAATTTAGTAAAAACTGAAATAATTTGTGAAAGAATCTGTGAGTCGAACCCTTTTAATACCTCTAACTGCAAGGTAAATAGTATATTCGCTGCAAAGGTTTGTTGTTGCTTTAATCACAGTCATACTGCACGCATCGAACGATATTCAAAGAGCATGGCTAATTATCTGCTCCAGCATTTGTGACAAAAATGCCGTATCACCGTGCCAATATGGGGCGATACGTGTATGGCAGATCATGACGGAAGTGGATATCTGCAACGCGCCAGAGGGCAGAAGATCACTGACACGCGTGGAAATAATGGTATTTTAGTGATGAATAAATTAATTTCAACAATTAAGAAAAGATAACTCATTATGAAATTCGAAATACTACATATGATGCATATTAACACTACGACCCAAATTTATCGAAGCAAACACGATCCCACCGGTGTCAGTAACAAAATACACATAAATAACAAAAACAGAGAGGCACGTCTTTCTTACAGAAAGGTTGTTGGCACAATTAATTATACAAATAATAAATAAAACAGACCGTCGATGTAGAATCAGCACACGACCAGCGGCAACGGTGAAGCAGTCGAACAACGTTAAAGGGGGAAGTAGACCAACAGTGAGCAGTCTCGAAGGCGCTTCCAAAAACATGTTCAAGCAGTCACGAATGCGCTTTTCAAAAGCCTTATATGACACCTATCTCATGCAGAGACACGAGGGGACGTGAGTTTTAAAGACGACGTAGCAGCACAGCACTCAAAAGAGAGGAGAATGTGAGAATAGTTATGTGTTCTAGACGATGTCTCGTCTCTCTATTTATACATAAAAGTACCCACGTATGTGGTAAGCAGGTTGCCATGAATAACATTTGTATATATAATAACTAGGCTAATATTTATATGAATATAGTAACTAGCATATCATTTATACGAATATGGTAACCAGCCTGTCATCACAAAAATAATTACTTACCAAAATTGATAAGCACAATATTCTCCTTCTATATGTGAGTGAGCCTTTGGAATTTAAGAAAAATTATTTGGAAAACTTTTAAATTTTCTAATAATTCCCCACTAGATCCCAAAGGCACGCTTTAAATTCTCCTTGTACTAAAGTACTTATACTAGTTTTTTAGTAGAGACCGATTAAGATTAAACATCCACCTATAACCTCAAGCTGTACTTATTCACAACTGCGCAATAGACTAAGATTTGAATTGACAGTTTGGTGTGAATAAGTTTCACCAGAGGCCTTACTAGTACTTGGCTGCCAAGTGTCAATCCTGCGGGTGGAGTTTATAAGTCATACTCCTATCTCACTTCATGAGTCTCTTAACTAATACTCAATTCTTACAAATTGTGACTAGCAGTTAGACTCACATAAGTGTGTTCTCGCAAAAATACTCTGTAGGACAGTATCTCACTGTAAAAACCTCAGAACACATATTAGGACAAAAGTCCGCCTTCTTTACAGAAATGAGAGTACTGCATCTCCAACAAAGTGGGTTAGTAAAATTTGGTACTCTCACGTCAACCAACAGTTTGTTCTTTCCAGTCCCTAATTCACGAGATCTCTGATCACATAGGTTGGGTTACCATTGTGGTTAACTCATACGTGTCTCAAACTCATCTACTTCGATGCATTATCAATCACAGTGCGCGATAATCCCTTAGTAAAGAGATCTGTCAGGTTCTTAGCTGTATGAATGTATTTCACAGTAATTACTCCGGAGCTTTTCAATTTTCTGACAGACTTCAATGTGTGCTTCATATGTTTGTTGGACTTTATATTATCCTGACTATTGCTCATCTTCGTCATAACTGTTTGATTATCACAGTTCATGAGAATAGTCGAGATTGGCTTTTTAACTATAAGTAAGTCCATCAATAATTCTCTCAACCACTCAGTCTCAGTACAAGCTATGTCCAGAGCTGTAAAGTCTACCTCCATTGTGGATTTAGTAAAATCTGTTTACATAATCGCCATGAGACAGCACTTCTTTAAACATTTCTACTAGTGGCTTTTAACTCATCGGTGTATGTAATCCAATTATTATACTAGGATACCCTAATTAAATAATGAAATCCATAACTCATTGTACCTCTTAAATAGCGTAACAGTCGATCAAAACCATGCCAATGATCATCTCCTGTATTAGATGTAAAATCTACTCAGTTTGCCCACAACAAATGAAATGCTAGGTCTAGTTGCGCTAGCTAGATACATCAGTGACCCAATGATTTAGAAATATCTTAATTGATCCTTTTTTAATCCTCGGTTCTTTCGAAGTATTAGACTAGCATCATAAGGAGTTGAACAGGGTTTGCTGTCTATGTAGCAAAAACGGCTCAATACCTTTATCACATAATGAGATTGCAACAGGGTAATCCCATTCTCTCTTTTATTTAGTTTAATATTCAGGATCACATCCGCTTTACCGAAATCTTTCATGTCAAAATTTTGAGATAAAAATGATTTTACATCATTTATCTCCTCGAGACCTGTCCCAAAAATAAGTATGTCATCAACATACAAACACAAAATTACTCCTTTACCCCCACCATGACGGTAATATACACAAGTATTGGCTTCATTCACTTTGAACCGAGCAGAGGTTACAGTTTTGTCAAACTTCTCATACCACTGCTTGGGTGCTTGCTCCCTCTTGTCCTAGAACTATAAATCCACCTCATCTAGCTCTTTATTAAGAAAAGCCGTCTTCACGTCCATCTGATGAACGAGAAGACCATGTGAGGCAGCCAAAGATAATAGTGTCCGGATGGTAGTCATCCTGGCAATGGGTGAGTAAGTATCAAAGAAACCCTCACCTTCTTTCTGAGTATACACTTTAGCCACAAGCCTTACCTCGTACTTTTCAATTGTACCATTAGGTCTTAGCCTCTTCTTAAACACCCACTTGCATCCCCCTGGCTTACAACCAAGTGGCTGATTTGTTA
This sequence comes from Zoysia pacifica, assembly GCA_001602315.1. NCBI lineage: Eukaryota > Viridiplantae > Streptophyta > Magnoliopsida > Poales > Poaceae > Zoysia > Zoysia pacifica. Next base: position 356,571 of record BCLH01000064.1, read on the forward strand.
CTTCTCATGTCCCCTTGGAAGTGATGGAGTTCATCTCACTACGAACTGCATCCTTCCATTATTCTGCATCAGGCGATGCATATGCTTCTGAGATAGTTGTGAGAGTATCATCCACAAGGTATATAGGGAAGTCATCACCAAAGAATTTTACAATCCTCTATCTCTTGCTCCTTCGGAGAGCTTCTTCATTGTCATCCTTCTCATTTTCATGCGGGTGCTCAAATGGCTCAATCATAGGTATGAGTTCAAGAGTCAAATCAAATGATGAACTAGATGCAGAATATGCATCTTTCAATGGAAAAATATTTTCAAAGAAACTGACATCACAAGACTCCAAAAGTGAATCAACTAAAACATCACACGTTTCAGATTTTATTACTAAGAACTTATATGCCGTGCTGTGGTGTGCATATCCTAAGAAGATAAAATCAACTGTTTTAGTTCGAGCTTGCGCTTGTTGTTTATTGGTATGCTAACCATGGCCAAATAGCTCTATGTGTGCAAGTAATAAAGTGAAGGTTTTCTTCCCTTCTATCCTTCATAGAGTAACTTCATTGTTCTTAATAGAAACTCTATCCAGAACGTGACAAGCGGTCAAAGCATTCTCCCTCTACCATGTCTTAGACATACATGACGTTCTCAACATGGCATTCACTAGGTCCATTAACGTCCGGTTCTTTCTTTCGGCAATCCTATTAAATTGAGGTGAATAGAGAGGTGTTCATTCATGAATTATTCTATTATCCGAACAGAAAAGATCAAACTCATTGAAAAAATATTCCCCACCACGATCAGACCTAACTCGTTTTATTTTTCTTTCTAGTTGTTTCTCCACCTCAGCTTTATAAGTCTTAAAACATTATAGTGCCTCATCTTTAGTTCTTAGAAGAAACATATAGCAGTATCTAATCACATTATCAATTAAGGTCATAAAGTATCTTTTTTCTACTTTAGCCAACACACCATTCATCTCGCAGAGATCAGAATTAATGAGGTTTAATAATGTCGAGTTTCTCTCATCTACAGCTTTATAAGGTTTACGAGGTTGCTTTGCTTGCACACAAACTTGACATTTAGAACCTTTGACACTAGGTAACATTAGAATTAAAATCATACTACTAAAGTTAATGTGACACAAACAAGAATGCTATATATCAGTTTCAGAATTGTTTGAATCACACACATGATTTATAACTTTATTTGAGAAATTTGAAAAGGAAAAGCGGAACAAGCCTCCGCTATTATAGCCTTTTCCAATGAATTGTCCAAATCTTAACACAACTACTTTATTTGACTCAAAGACCAGCTTGAATCCATCTCCATAAATAAGATATCCACTAACGAGATTCTTATTTATTGAGGGGGCATGCTGCATGCTCTTCAATCGCACGATCTTTCCCGAAGTAAACTTCAGATCGACCGAACCAACACCAAAAACAGGAGCATGCAAGCCATTCTCCATCATGATGGTTGAACCTCACGTGGTCCGGTAATATAAAAACACGGATATATAAGAACAATCTATCCACCAATCATTAGATTGATAAATAGAGAAAGCACTAGGTAAATTATCATACTCCGAGCCTCCACTGGAGTCACTAATGGTCACGTTGGCAAACTTCTGCCTCTTCTGATTGTTCATGCCCTTGCAGTTACGATACTATTTTGGCAAAGTGTCCATTTTCCCCGCACACAAAACAGACAATCTCATTCATGTTTATCTTCTTCTTGAACTGAGTCTGTACAGCCTTTTCTTTTCCCTTCTGGTTCTTCTTACTAGCGTGATGCATCACATTGGCGCTGGACTGCACTTCAGGTGCTCTTGGTGGAGCATCTTTTGCCCAAGCTTTCTTTTCAACATCAAGAGCAGTCAACAAATCTTCAACAGATATGTTTTGTCTCTTATGTTTTATAGATGTGGCATAGTTTCTCCACGATGAAGGCAACTTAGCAATAATGCCCCTACCATAAACTTGTCAGGCAACTGACATCCAATCTGTTCATGTTAACTCACAATGAGTTGAAGTTCATGGGTCTGTTGCACGACAGAACAGTTATCCACCATTTTAAAGTCGTGATACTGTTCCATGACATACAGCTCGTGCCCAGCATCAAGTGCCTCCCATAATTCTGTGGCACTTTTGATGTGCATGTACACATCGCACAACTGGTCAGAGAGAACACTAAGAACACGTCCGAAGAAAATCATTGTAGCTACGGTAAACTCTTGCACCTCTTTATCACTTGCAAGTGGCGGTGCAGGAGGGTTACCCACGACTCAAAACACGCCCATAGCCGAGAGCCACAATTGGACTTTCATCTACCATCTTTTGAAGTTCACACCGTTGAACTTCTTCGATGCATCAGCAAATCTAGCCATCACGAAATGCCTATAAGTCTTTTGGATTGTTGAAAATAATCGCATTTTAGTGATAATTAAATTAATTTCAGCAATTAGAAAAAGATTAACCATTATGAGATTCGGAATGGCGATGGAGCAAAAGAACGCCAAACACATCTCCTGTCACGCCAAACTTTTGCTGCTCACTCCCTGCTCTTGTTCTCATCTCTTGATGTACCTTCACTACTATGTTTTTCTTCACTTTGGTCTAATGATATGAACATTCACCATGTAGAAAAGCCAACAAGTACTACAGCTTGTGACTTAGGGTTCATTTGGCATGGCTTCTCTCCACCGACTTATGCTACTGTTTATGTACTATATAGTAAAAACATTATTCATAAAAGCCATTTTTACCCAAGCCGAATAAGCCACAATGGTGACGGGAAAAAACGCGGTCATGGGGGATGTGCCTTCACGTCAAAAGAGACAATTTTGAATTTAATTTAAATTTAGGAATACGAGAAAATAAATTTCAGGTTTGCGAGTTCATAATTCCATAATTCTTAAAAATTATGTTAATTACATCTCCAAAGATAAAACCCCTTATTAAGAGTTCTAAAATAAAGGAAAATTACATAATGGTCGCAGCATATGTCTAGCACAAGCTATAAAATGAAAAACAAATCTTCAATATTGTCGTCTTGGGTGAACACCTGACAAAAAAAACTTGATTTGACATATTTCGTGTGCAAATATGTAGATATGATGCACGATTTTCTTTGAGATTTATGCATATTATGCTTTTTTTTAATATACGGATATGAGCATATATTTTGGCATTAGGATATCGCCAAGCTACTTTGACATTTGTTCATTTAGTAAACATATGATATATGCTCATGGCAGAGCATTTTGTTGAACATGACCCAAATAGGGTCGAATCATTACATTTTTGTTTTTTATTTGACATATTTATTGTCTTAATCATAACACCTGTATGCACATATGGATGCAGTACCGTGCATGCTAGGTAAACTATCATGCAAACCAACACGTCGAGAAACACATATATTTGATTTTGATATAATTTGCATATCATAACGTATCTAGAAAACCATACAAGTGTAAGTATTTTACTGATTTTGCCCAAATTTGGAAACCAAGCGTAACTATGTTTAGTTATTTAAACTTACTAGGATATGGCTAGTGTTGCTTATTTAATTTTAGGGAAATGGACGTGCAGCAAGGTCCGGCAAGCAGGTATTGTTTTGTTTTACTGGTACAGTTAACTGACTAGCCATGTCTCTACATAATTAATCGTGATAATCTTTAGCCTGCGTGCTAATGTTATAATTTATTTATGTGTAGCCAAGCCGGACGTGACGATGGGTGTCCGTTTCATCTTTGCCCAGGAATCATGCATGTTTATTTAACTCATGGTAGTACTAGTCACTTGAATGGGTATGCAAGATATTAGCCCGTAAAAACTTTAATTTGTTGATTTAGCATATGCTGACATGGTTAAGGCTGGCGGCACCCAGCCTATGTGCTAAAGCACGATGATGACCTCCATTATGCAACTTTGCCGGATGAGATCTTTTAAGTTTCAATCAACCGGCGTATATGGCAGTTTAGTATGTACTCACTGCATGACGTTGAGTAGTGCAACCACACAATGCAAGGGCAATGTTTTATCAATTTCTTGACAAGCAAATTGAAATATGAACTATGGGACATGACCTTGCTCGGTCGCTCAATTTATGACAAGTTCTTGTGATGAACTCGTAACCATGTGCAGAGTCTCACATCACGATATGTATTCTACTCACTATTAAAACGGTGCCGTCTACTGTTAGAATGATCTTTTCATCTCATCGTACACTTATTCTACCGGCAGTTTTCTCATCTTGCAGAACTCGACAAACGCGGAGCAGCGCTAGCACTTTCTTCTCCTGAACTCTCTTCGCTCGCGCAAGTGTTTTGTGGTGAGTTTCCGGCAGCCTGACGGTGCTCTTCTGTACGCAACGAGCGTTCCGGCAGCCTGGCGGCAAGTACTGTATTTTGGAAGCGGAGGTGTTCTGCCGTGACCCATGGCCTGATATTTATAAAGCCGAAGATCATTAGCAGTTTTCGGGATTTGAACGTGGTTAGCGGCAGCAGTGCGCGCCCACCACCTGCATCTCGCACACATCGAGCGGTTTGGCGGCTTTGGCCGAGCGACGTGCCGTCATGCGTCAGTTGTGCAAGGGCGTGCTTCTGTTTGAAATCGATTTACTCACTGCCTAATCAAACTTTAAGCGGCAACGGTTTTGAGTCGTGCGCGCCGACGAATTTAGCCTGAAGAGTGCAACTCGTGCACCCGTTAGTGTTACCTAGGAATTTCTTTGCTTTTAACAGCATGGGCTCGTAGAGATTGAACGTGCACATTATTTTTGGGCTTTGCTTACATGGGCTAATTCAGTGATTAAGGGAAAAGCCTCAATAGTTTCCGGCCACACTCCGTACACGCGTACACGGCCGCGTATCTGTACGTATTCATTTGACTTAGTGGCAAAGCCTTTAGGAGACGTACATGTCTGTGTCATTCATATGAGGGATGATTACTTTTAACTATGCGTAGTTTTGAACATTTCTATTTTCGGTGTTCAAAAATTGAACTATGTGGTTCAACCACATTTTGTCATTCGCTTTTATTTATCTCATCACAGGTGTTTGTTTTATGGTGCGTGAGAAATAATATTAAATTTCTTTTGCTTTTTATTTTAGATGAATTTTCAACGTGAGAATTCTGTTTATTATCATTTGAATTAATTTTTGTATCATATCTTGGGGCCTGCCAAATTTTGTGTCAACAACAAACATCAAATTAATGTAGTTTCGAAAAGGTATAAAGTGGACAATTGTAAGTAATGTTAAGTTCAGAGGGAGTAAATCAGTAGTGATAAAGGATTTACTATTGAAAACTACTACTCAAGGTTGATATAAAAGATCTCAGTGAATTTATTATGTTTGGTAATTAAGATTCACCGAGATAGATCCGAAGAAAATTGAAGTTATTCCAGAAGGTATATGTTAAAAAGGTACTAAAGAAGTACTATATGCTTAAAATTTAGCCTCACCTGCTCCTATTGGCAAGGGCAATAAATTTAAAACATTTTGATGTCCAAATAATGATTATGAATCTGCAGAGAAACTTAATCCATTATGTTATAAATTAAAAGTGCACTCACCTTGACAATGAAGTTCGTTACCGAGATATTTGGCAGATAACAATCTAATATCGATTGGATCACTAAAACCTTTAATAAAGTCGTGTGATGTAAGGCATCAAAGTTTACATGCCCATATATGAGAAATTTGATAACTCAAGTGGATGGTTATTCAGATAAAGTTTATGCGAGACATGATTGATGTTAAGAAATACACATAATGTTATTTCACACTCGCAAAGATAGCTATATCATGGAATAGCTCAAAATGAATATTACTGCATCGTCGACAGTGCAGAATAAACCTTGTAGCATGTTTTGAGGCAACGAGACAGGTTGCATGGCTAAAGAAATCTATCCCGGAATTACAGGTGGTTGATGTTAATTTTAAACCACTTAAGATAATACTGCAATGATTAGTTAGCAGTATTCTATACGAGTAACAACAAGTTAAGTTTTGCTGTCAAACACATTGACATTGCGTACCATATTGTGAAAGATAGAATTTAGGATCATATATTAATACTTGATTCATATGCATTGATGTAAAGTTAGCGGATCCGCTCGTAAAAGGCTTATCATCCAATTTGTTAAAAGATCATATTGCCGGCATACATTAGCATAAAAACTTTTGATCCTAGAATTAGGGGTTTTTAAAGCACCTTCTCCCCATATAATAAAAAGGTTCACATTGAAATGGAATGAGAACCATAGTCAATTAGTTCTTTAATACTTAATTGACTACTATAATTTATTTATCTGGTATACCATCTATTATAAAGAAGTGAATTTATATGCTATAGCTAAAGTTTAAGGGATAAAGTTTTGAAGCTCCTAAGTTAAATAAGTTCATTTGATATAAGGTGATATACTATAGTGGGTTCAATGGTATGGTTAATTTATTGTTGTAATTCTTTTATCTTGGTATGCCATTTTATTGAAAGATGAGCTTATTGAGGTTTACCTGATGATCAAAGGGGAGAATGTTATGTGTGAAATGATCAGCAGCTAAACCAGTTGCTAAAATTGGTTAGTGTGAAAAGGAATTAACACCTAACAAGATGATTGAGTCACCAATTTTGACCAAACAATAAAAGCTTTGATTAGAAGCTTTGAGAACACACTAGGATGCAACCCCAGGGTGTGATGGCTATAAAAGGAGGAGAGACCAGCCTAGATGGTGCTGCTGAGATTGATATGCCTCTGCCTCAAGAATTACCCAATCAACAAGCCATCAAAGCCTTGAGAAGGGTTCATCCATGCCCTAAAGGGCAAGAACACAGGAAAAAAGATCATGGAGATCAAACATGGAAGTTGGGAGCTCAAGATCTAAGGTATGTGAAGCAATTCTATCTCCTAAAGTGGTTCTGTTTTGAGCTAGATGATCCAAGATTTCTAACACTGTGATCTACCACCGCTCGGTCTGTTACTAAACCTGCAGGAAGTGATCACCAGAAAAATGAAAAAACTCAAAAGGATCGACTTTGGCGACTTAAGTGTCGACAAGAAAGAAGCATTCTTGCACCTTTCACATTTGAGCCTGGATGACACGGAAAGCCTGTAAGAGTTCAACACAATATACTACAGTGGAGAGGTTTTCTTCCCCTCTCTCAACAATTGGTGATCCAGAAACGCAGCAAGTTAAAGTATGGAACATCCAAACCAAGAGCCAAAATGTTGCTTATATCAGCTTGCAACCAACTGGACACTTCAGCAGTGAATATCGAAGGGCATGGCGTGGAAGAGGGCCCTTCTGTTGGTGCACGGTGTCGTCCTATGAGCAGATCGAGAGAGGCCGAGAGTGAGAGGGGGGCTTTTCGGCCGATGAGGAGGAAGTCCCTGCCATCCCCGCTCCTTTGTCGGTGACGTCCGCGCTCGGGCGGCGATGGTTAGAGAAGAGGAGCGGGGTCTTCGGTCGATGGCGAGCTCGGGGTCGGCGCTGTCAATGGTGTGGTGGCGGTGATGGGGAGTCTCATCGCTGGCAGCGCACCCTCAGATCGGTCTAGGGTTTGGAGTCTCAGGTGGGGTTGCGGTGGCAGCCAACTTCATGGTGCGTGACTCAGCCTTCACCTGTTTTTTTATTGTTGCGTTGTGTGACAGGGGCCCACCAGCCATATGGCTGGGCGCCCCCGATCAGGGCGCATCAAAGGCCCAGTTGACCGTTGGGCCAACCGGATAAGATCACTCTAACATTCTTCCCTTTGATCTCAGTATATCCTTCAACTTTAACTTTTATGCTTTCAACTTTACTCATTCTATCACAGATTAGCGCATAGAACATGTCTCATCGTCACGGTCAATCGCCGATAGATTTAACAGCTACAATACACCTCTCTGTTCTGAAATAGGTACTTATCTTTGGGCCATCTTTTCGTCTAGAAATCATAGGCTTTCCCTTAAACCCATGCCGGCTACATGTTCTCTGAACTCGTTGGGTGGTAAGCCTTTTGTAAGCGGAACTGCTAACATCTTTGCGGTACTTATATGCTCAAGACTTATAACATGATCTTGAACTTTATTTTTTACAACATAGTACTTTACGTCAATTTGTTTGGCAGCACAACTTGACTTATTGTTGTGGGCATACGTTATTGCTGGTTCATTATCGCAGTACAACTTAAGTGGTCTATTAATGTCGTCAACCACTTTTAAACCGGGTATGAACTTCTTTAGCCAATTCACTTGCCCCGTGGCTTCATAACATGCTACAAACTCGACATACATTATGAACAATGTAGTAACAGTTTACTTTTAGCTTTTCCACGATATAGCCCCTCCTGCGAGAGTGAACACATATCTGGATGTCGATTTTCTATCATCTCTCGCATAATCAGAATCTATGTACCTCACTATATAGAGCGAATCTGATCTTCTATATGTCATCATGAGGCATTTTGTTCCTTGCAAATAACTCAAGACTTTCTTTACCAATTTCCAGTGCTCTATTTTAGAATTGCTCTGGAATCTGCTAAGTAACCCAGTAACAAATGCTAAGTCAGGACGCGTACACACTTGAGTATACTGTAAGCTTTCGACAGCTGAAGCATATAGAACCGCTTTTATTTGATCGATCTTAGATCGGTTCCTGGGGCATTGAAAAACCCCATATATGTCGCCCTTGACTATAGGAGCAGGTGAAGCACTACATTTATGCATACCGAATTTCTTTAAGACTTTTTTTATGTATGTCTTTTGTGACAGTCTCAATACCTCTTTTATTTCTATCTAGATGAATTTTGATCCCTAGAACGAACAAAGCTTCTCTATCCTAATTGTAAGAGTTTATAATACAAAATCATAGTGAATTACTTCTCATCTAAGAATAACTTCTAACAGAAAATCACTTCCAAATAAGCTCTACTGAATAAGTCATTCCACAAAAAATGCATTAGGAGGACTCTCCTAGTTTCCATAGCACAAATCTCTCTTATACAGTATGCAGGAGATGATTAAATTTCGTTCTATATAGAAACATGCATTGGAAAGAATTGATTAGTCAAAGATAATGTATTGCTCTCTCTCTCTCCTCTATAAATTACCTCTACAAACTATGCACAGTGACCTCATATAAGTCGCAAATAAGGAAATAAAATGGTATTACAGTGTAGTACTCCTAGGACGTAAGACTCGTTTGGAATGCAGGAACACAGGAAATGAGAAAAAATCCTCCACCCCGAAGGTCTTTCGCGGCACAACACACCTACTCTATTTATTATTATATGGAGTTCTAGGGTTGGTTTATAGTTTGCTACTATTGTATTTAAGAGGTACTAAATGTACGTACTCATTCTCAATTAATCTCAGCCATTAATTTTTAAAAAATAGTACCATGTCTACTATTTTTTAGTACTGATCTATAATTTAAAGTACCTTTTAATATATACCTCCCCATTTTTAACCATTAGATCTAGTCCAATAAACGATTAGTATTAAATTCAAGCACTGTAACAAACCTCTTATAGAAGATATTACAACTGTGACCTTCCACTTAATTGCCTAGTGGGTGTAGGAACTCCAGTGGAATCAAGTATGACAGTGGCCATATTGAAGCTCCTACATTCATAGTTATGCCTCGCCATGTCTAAATCGGCCTCCTTCGTTCCCAATGGTGTTGCTCTGCTTCCCCCACCCGTGACAATATCCAAGCCTGAACAGCTGGAATTATCCCCCTCTGCATAGGCCAACTTGTGCATGGCACTTTGGAAGCCAAAAAGTGAAAGGTAGGAAGTATGTAAGTCCCTTAAAGCCTATGTTGTCTTATGTGGGTTGAGCAATGTTGAGAATAATGGGTCCCAAAATTAGAATGTGAATATATAGGTGTAATGTAAATTGTCATGAAAGAATGTGATGATTTAATTCCTCACAAAAGTCTAGGTTGGGCCTAGGCTATTTTGTGATGATTTGGGAACATCACATATGTATCAATCTGTGATGAAAAAAATTAGAAAACATATCCCTAGTTAATCTATGACGCGAGATACATGACGAAAAAATCTTTCATCAAAGATGTCATTTTAGTCTCAATTTTTTGAAGCTGGCCTAAAAAGAAACTTTTTGGGTGATTTTTTTCGCGCTGTTTGAGATGCTCTAAAAGGTTATGTATTCTCTCTTCCCTATATAAATTACCTCCACAAAGTATGCATAGTGACCTCATAAGAAGTTGTAAGGAAATATTTCACCATACAGGGAAGATCTTTCGCGGTACAATATAGTACTCTCTGCGTCCTAAATTATAAGTCACTCTGGACTCCTAAATTTTTCTATGTTCTCATTTTCTGATACACTTTTTTTTCTTCTCAATACATCTCCATTGTATCTCTCTCCTCTTTATTTTCAGAACATCCCACCTTTGCCACTTTTTTTAATTTTTGTGTCCAAATCCAAAACGATTTATAAAATGAGGCGGTGGGACAGAGGGAGTAGTATTTATCCATTACAGGGAGATCTTTCGCGGTATAGCACATCTACTTTATTTATTATTATATGGAGTCCTAGGGTTGGTTTATAGGTAATAGAGGTACCTCCTTCTCAATTAATCTCAGCCATTAATTTTTAAACATAGTATTGGGTCTACTATTTTTTAGTACTGGTCCACAACTTAAAGTACTTTTTAGTGGATACCTACTTATTTCTTAACCATTAAATCTAGTCCAATGAATGATTATTATTAAATCCAAGCACCATAACAAACCTCTTACGATAACCATTGTAATGACCGGGTTTTTCTTACCTTTCGATAGGTCCTGATCTTCTGTAACGTTGCCAATCCCAGGAGATTGGCAAGCACGACATCACAAGTGATCAATAAAAAAACCATAACAGAAGTATTAAACAAGAAACGAAAATAGAAAATAGCGAGTTAAAGCAAATTTATTAGAATGTAATCCTCCACAGGGGTCCAACAACACGCAGGTCAGAAACACCTCAGAGCAAAAAGATCACTATCGAAAAATTCGTAGAATGCAGCAACGGAAGCATCATTATGGCAGCGGTAGCGAACCTCCTCCACACAGGCAAGCTTGAGCTCAGGAGCTGACTTCACGATCTATCAGAGACGTAGTCGAAGTCGAAGCTGAGAGTATCCTCTAAAAACAACAAATTAAGAAGCCGTGAGTACGAATACTGAGCAATCCGCGTACTACCTATCAATAATGTATGCATGCAAATAAATTCAAGGGTAAAGGCTAGCTCAAGTGCTAAATGCATGTTTAAAACATTTTATTTTATTTTAAAGATGCAAGAAAGTTTTATTTTAAAACTGTCAAATTTTATTATCTTGCCCCGCAGGGATCTCCATTATCTCGGACGGGGGGTTCATTTTAAATGCCGATGTAACCTTCACATCCGGCCACAGCTCAAAGGTCGGAGTCCAAAACATTTTGAAATAGAAGAAGAGAGAAGAAAACAACACTAATCATCGTAGAAGCTCTTAGACAGTGTCCCTCTTTGAGACATGGCAATGCACGTTGACTGTAACTCTGTAAAGTTTATGCACCTGTACCCACAATAAGTGTCGTCGAGAACTACCGTCGTAGTTTCGACGAACACATAAGACCCGTCCACAAGCTTTAACTGGCATTACACATCCTCCAGGATAAAGGCCCCAAGTGCCTACGCAATCGGGTTCTGGAACTATGAAGAGCCTACCACTGATCAAGTGAGGTATCTCAATCTCATGTGGAGAGTCATAACTCTACATCACACTAACACAACATCGTCAACCTACAAGTAAACATTATGTCTCAATAAGCTTTAAGATCAGGCCTCTGCCCATACAGAGTAACGTGGTGTGCATAAAAAAGCACTGGAGATATGTGACACGACGAACCGGTCCTCATATGCCGAGGCAAGACTCTCCGTCTTCAACACCAACAATCAATAAGTCTCACGGAAAGATCTCAGCCAGGATCTTCCCGTTATACCGGCCACAAATATGCCCATAAAGACTTCCAAAAGTCCCTCAGCTTCTCATACTCCATCCTGCCCCCGCTAAATAGTTATGTATATTTATTTGCAAAACTCATACCTTTGAATCACAGTTCAAAATCATTTAACACAAATTTCATTTTTATAGTGATAGATGTGACATAAAAATAAATGCGACTAAGCATGGCTAAGCATAAAAATAAGATAATTATTCTAAAACAATCCTAAGGCTTATATATGTGGAATAATAAATAGGCACGACTTAAAAATATTGCTAACATACTTTAAAATAGTTAACATGCAAATTAGAGTTACAAACAAAACATGCAGTTGAAAATACTAGGTACAAAAGTAATCAAAGAATGTGGCTTGCCCTAGCAGCTTGGGATCGTAGTCGAGATCCGAGTCGTCGAACTGAGCAAGCTTACGGTACTTCTCCTCAGGATCAGCAGCTAAACACAACACGAATATAAGTGAGACAAGGTGCGCGGCAATTTAAATTCAAATAATTAAATACAAATTTAAATTACTAGGCTAAACGTGCTCAAAATGTTGTCCGAAAAATTCTACACGACGTTCTCGACGAGGCGAATTTAACGGAAAAATTTTGAGAATCTTTGGAGAGCAAACAGAGATTCACTTGGATTCCCAAATATTAACTGCAACAAAAAAAATTTTCATGACATTCAAAAACCTTGAAGACTTCGCACTGAACGTGGCTCGCTTGACACCGAATACCCAAGCCTGCTGCTTCTCTCAACTGCCGAGGCTCGCCGGTGGAGAACGCAACAAGTCAGAGAACATCGAAACGCTGGCCCTCCTGACCAACAACACAGCGCGCACAAAACCGCGGAGAACTGACCAAAGCACCACTACTGAACACTAGCGAAACCGGTTCCCTGACAACGAGTTTACAGAAAACGAAACTAGACCTAAGACTCGCGCTGACGTTCTAACGGAACTGCATCCAGAGGCAAACTGCACGGAGGAACTTCAGGGTGCTCACCGAGGACTTGCACTACCGGTCGAAGCGAGAGGGGGTTGTATCCAACGGCAGATGACGACAGCCTTCCAGCAGTCGAGCACCAGCACCGGCTCGACGAAACTTCGACGATCCACGCGCTCCGATGACTCCTAGCATGAGAACGGTCAGGCCTTCGTCTATCCACACATCTCACGGCGGCAAGGCGAGATGGAAGAAAAACAACTGAAAAACTCATCGGGAACAGGTCTTCTTCTGCCGGAAACTCGGCTACAGCTCGTTGCTCTCCACTGCTCTCCACTGCTCTCCACCCTCCTCGGCGTGACTTGAACGGCAACGGCCAGGTGTAAGGGTTGAGGCAGTGCGGGTCAGAGACGGCAGGAATGAGGCTACGCGGTAGATGGGGACAGCGACGCGCGGAGGAAAATCGGAACGGAGAGGCGACGCGCGTACAGGCGACAGCCGGTCGGGGATCGCGATGATGGGGGACGGCGTGTGGGATCGGCGTGGGACGGGCGCGCGATGCGGACCGGGGCAACGGGTCGGAGGCGATGCCGACGGAGGCGCGCGTGGACGGCGACGCAGACGACGCGAGGATCGAGCGACGGTGGAGCGGTTCCCCTCTCGCCGAACTCCTCTGCTCTGGAATTTGAAAGAGGGGAAGAAAAATAGGGATGGGAGAAAGGGATAAATAAAAGAGAGAAGATATTTATAGAAAAGATTAATTTGAGGTTTGAAACAAAAATAATTTCAGCCTAACAAAATGCCTACGTCCTAAAATATCCGGCGCCAAAAAAATCAAAAAGAGAAATTTCGAAATCACACAAAATAAATTTGAGATAATCTTCTCTTTGATTAATCTGAAAATTCCCGAACTGTTACAACCATGACCTTTCACTTAATTGCCTAGCTTGTGGGTGTAGGGACTCCAATGGAATCAAGCATGACGAGGGCCAAATTGGAGCTCGTAAATCCAGAGTCATGCCTGTCCATGCCTAAATCGGCCCCCATCGTTCCCAATGATGTTGCTCCGCCGTTCCCCTCAACCCTTGACAATATCCAAGCCTGAATAGGATTATTCCCCTCTACATAGGACAACTTGTACATGGCACCATGGAAGCCAAAAGGTGAAAGATAGGGAGTATTTAGGTCCCTTAACGCCTATGTTATCCATTTCCTATGTCGTCACAAGAGTGTTATTATAGGATTCAAATTTTACCCATAGTGTTCTCATTTTCTAACACCATCTCTCTCCTCCTTTACTTTTGTTCGTTTACTATACAGTGCATCCTCTACTTTTTCTTCCTTAATGTCCATGCTCAAACTCTCAAACGACACCCTTTCAAGGACTGATATACTACTGACTAGTGGCTAGGGCTAGTGGTGGAACTTTGATCTCGACATGACTAAAGGTCTCTTTGGTTGAGCTGCTTTTGGCTTTTGACTTTTGCAGAGCCAAAAGCTCAATCAAAAGGGTGAACTTTTATAAAAGTTTCTTCGAGAAAGCAGCTTTTTTTCTAGTTTAAAAGAAAAAGCAGGTCTGAATTTGCTTTTGCCGGCTGTGGGTATCGGTTTATATATATTATAATTATATTACATAATTATAATTATGTAATACAATTATAATTATATATTACAAAATTATAATTATATAATACAATTATAATTATATATTACTACAGTTACAATTATATAATATATAATTATAATTATGTAATATAACTATAATTATAATTATTATTATATATACATTATCTTACAATTTCACAATCTCACAGCTACTTAATTTAAACCAAACGGCTTTTAGCTTTCTCACAGCTCATATTCTATAGCTGTTTTTCACAGCTCACAGCTCAACACAGTTTTTCCACGGCTCACGGTTCAACCAATGCAAAACAAATATGCCACTAATTCAATACACAATACAAATCAAACAATTTAGTGGAAACTAGATTATCCATTAGATTATATTACGAGAGAATTATTAGAAATTTATTATCAATAACCTGAGGCATTCATCATTCTACATGTGCAGCACCGAAGCTGGTGCAGTTTTGTAGGTTCACAACAGAGCTTGTTGTCGCCGGCGCAAGCACAACAGAGCGGACCACATTTTTACCAGTAGTTAACCTCATGCCCTCACACGATCGCTGATATGTTTTGGTTGTTATTTTGTGGTTCGTTTTCACGAGAACATAGCACACATGTTTATTCACGATTTCTGGTTGAGCAACCTCATAGAAAGTTAAACGGGTCCTTAAAATTGAGAAGGGTACTTAATATTTTTAACGTATGACTAGTGCCATAGCCCTAGTGGCCCTCAACGTAGTTCCTCCGCTGGCTAGGGCTGGTAACAGGTAAGAAAAAAATAAACTAACTGTGGAGAGGGACGGATGAGATTAGAATTAGGTTGAATTTCTATTTATTTTTGGCATAACATATAAGAAGAGCCGGTTTCGGTTGTGACCACCCCTAGCGCACAGTGTCAAACATATGTAAACAACTTTAATGAAGATGACACATTTCATGTTAGAGTTTTACCATGGAAATTTTCAAACCGAGAATAATTTCAATGGCATAAAAATAATTTCAAAGGCATAAAAAAGGAGAAAATATTTGTTTCACGGCTGTTACCTGTTTTTTCCAAGTGATTCTTGATCTCTTGAATTTATCGATTTCGGCATTGTCTTTTGTTTTCTTTGCGGTGCCATGCAGCACACGGCCGAAGGATGCTACGAAACTCTTCTCCCGCGAACTGCCCCTCTCGTTCTGATCGTTGCTCTGCGGCACAACTTGTCTGTGTATATCCTTCACGATGGCATTGATGTCGGAGCGCTGAGACACCGTGATCTTGGCACGACAGTCAAACTGATCCGAGAACATGTGGTACAAGGATGTGGCAATAGTGGTCTTCCCAGCTCCTCCAAACCCAACGATGGACAGTACTCGTACGCCAAACTTCTCGGCGTCTACCCACTTGTCGAGCTTTTTCATGTCCACTCCAACGGGGTTCTTCATGAACACAAGCTCACTGCTCGAGTCCTGGTTCTCGGCAGCTTTAAATCCAAACGATGTGTTACTGTCGCCTGACTTGGGATCTATGACTCCATACCTCTGGCGGCGCTCACCGATCTGCTGCGCTCGCATCTTGAGGTCAGAGATCTTGGTGGCAATGTCGCGGCGGGGCCACCACGTCAAGATCTCGTAGGCGCTGCTGATGGCAAAGTAGCAGCATATGTCTCTGCGGAGCCAGGCAGGCGTGTGGATGCGGTTGCCGGAGTCGTCGATGCAATCCTCGACATCGTAGGTGAGGTCGCGGATCTGCTTCATCCAGTCCTTCATGCGGTGGTCGTGGCCCTTGACGCGGCTGTCCGCACCGGCGCCGAGGTCGCGGAGGAAGGACTGCATGGTGGCCAGCTCGTCATTGATGTATTGCAGGTCGCCGCCGACGCCCCGGATCAGAGTGTACTCCTGGGCGAGCAGGGCGCCGAGCTTGCTCAGGAGAGACTTGGCCGTGGACTCCGAAGCGCCCACCACCAGATCCATGGCTATGGCTGGGTGGTTCTCGTCTGGGACTGGGAGGGCTTGACGAGATGGACTGTTGCTTAATGTGAAGATCAACGATGCAGAGGGGAACACAGGGGCTGTTTGGTTCAATATCCATAGGGAGCCTTATCGAAATTGTAGGCGACGTTAAAACGTTTAGTAAAATAATTTTGTTTGAATTATAATTTTATCAAATTTTTTATACCACTAATTTGTTAGTAAAAAATAACAATTGAATTGCAACCTTACCAAAGTTTATCAAATCTAAATCTATTTAGTATGACTTGTGAAACTTATGTGCCATAAAAAATATTTAAATGTGAACTATTGTCAAATGAGATCTCATTTTATAGAATAAATTGTAATAAGCTTAATGGTGAAATCAGATTAATAATTTGATAAATAGTTTGAGAGATAAAATGGTTTAAATTTAGGTAATCACTAAATCTCGTAAGTTGTGCAACCACTTAAAAAAACGACATGTCACCCCAATCAACTTTGGCAGCGCCGTTGGACGCGCGGGCCAGCGAATTCCTCGCCCATGTGGACGTCAACGTTGGCTGTGAAAATGCACTAGCGTGACCAAATTTTATTTGCCATCCCAAAAATTGGTGAAGAAGCAGCCAGCTATTAAATTTTAAAGGCTTACCAAAATTTGGAAAGGTAGATAAAGGTAACAATCCAAACATCCTCACAATACAGGCTTTTGGCTAGCCACCTACCTACTGCAGGCCGCCCGTCACCCAAGGTCGAAGAAAACGATTGAGCCGCGGAAACCAGCCGGCCCCAGGTTTTTTTTTTTTTTTACAATTCCTTATTAGCTAGGAGTATTTAAAAAAGTTAAAGTTTTTTATTAGCCACTCAAAATTTTTAATTTATTTATCAACCGTCAATGTTAATTTTTATTTCTTATTCATCACTTTCATCCATTTGGGCTTTCAAAGACTTATTTGCCTTATATCATTTTTCACTATGTTTTCTCATTATGGCCCAAGAGCTTAAAAATAATAATTCAAAATTAATTTTAAAATTTGAATTTGAATAGGATTTGAAAGTGAAAAATGTTACTTGTAAAAAATTTATAATCCCTAAAAACCCAACAACATTCATTAAAATGGGTAGTGACAAAACTTAGCAAAAAAGGTAGAGGGGCAAATTAGTCTTTTTCAAGTACTAAAATATATAGGAGTAGCGAATAAGGAAAAAAGTTAATATTGATGATTGATAAAAAAATAGAAATTTATAGTGGGTAATAAAGAAATACAAGTTTTTTGAATGGCTAATAAAAAATTTGCCTTTTTTCTTGTCGTTACCTGTAGGCACTGATCACAAAAACAGGGTTAAGAACTGAACGGCCTTTTCGGTTGAACTTTTAAATTTTTAAACTAAACCAACTCGACCGGTTTAACTGGTTTTTTAGATTTTGATTTTTTTTTTTGAATTTTTAAAAGTTTTGTTAAACTTGCCTTGCCCATTTTTGTGAAAACAGAAAAAATAGATCAAAAATCGATTCAAATTTAAAATTCAAAATTAACATGAAATTTGGTCAAAATACTATAGTAAACCTGCTGATTTTTCTAGTTTATTAACCAGTTTCACCACTTTTCAATTTCAAAACCGAACAATTTTTTTTTTCTTATCGACCAGGTTATCCTTTTTATTTTTAAAACTTTTAATAAAAAAATAGCTCAATGAAACAACCAGTTTCCACAAAAAATCAATCAGTTTAAAAAAGGTTTTATAATCCCTTGTCACCACCTATCCCTACCTCACATGAATATGCTTTGGTGGTTGGCTGGTTGTATTGTACGCTTTGGGAGTACTTCCCAAGGTCAGATCCTGTTTATTTTTTGCGCGTCTTCATGATCACAAAACGAATCTTGAGATTGAATTATATATCCATGTGAACCTTGCTTGTATTCAAACTTCGGGCGGCGAGAGCGGACTGGTTCCACTGGTCAATGATCTTTTTGATCTGTAAAGAGGAATTGTTTTAGCGATGACGAAGAAATTGTAACTTCATGTCGTATATGGTCCAATCCCCATTCTTTTTTCTCACCGCATATGGAGATTAGGGCTCTCACTACAGATGAGGTGAGGTTAGGGGATACACGAAAGTTGGGGATGGTATCAGGTTGCGTGGGAGATGTTATACTGTCTAGACCTTATTAAGGGCCGGTTAGCACGGTTTATTTTTATCGATTTATATTATTATTTTATGTACTATAAATACAATAGAAATATTGTTTATACATTTTTATCTGAGTCGAATAAACTACAATTTAAGAGGTTTTTTTAGCTTTTTCACTGCAGCAATACTGTAGCTACGGTGCGCTACAGTGCAAACGCCTGGGCCGCGTGAGCCCGGCGGAACACGCGCTAATTTGGCCAGTTTCTTCTTGCTCGCCTCGTAGCCATGAAGCAGAAGTTGTTGATGTGACCGGCGGCGTCGTGGAGGAGAATGACATTGTGGTCGCCGGCAATAACTTCAAAGATGAGGACATTGCGCCGCATGACATGGCAGCAAGTGCTTAGGTTCGCGGCGTAGACTCATTCACAGTGACTACAACCTCTCAGCATTGCTAATGGAAGGACTCGATGACCTTGGAGTGGACGGTGAAACAAGCCTATTAACTGAGCAAGTTCTCAAGACACTGAAAAATACCCACAACAAGAAAAAAAAAATGCGACTCAAACCAAGATGCCAAGAAGGATAATATCGGTAATTTCAAATGCGGCTGTTTCGATTGTTTGATGCAGCGATAATTGTCCAAGTACAAATCTGATCCATAGCCTCGACAGCGTACGCTGAACGATTGTCATGCCGTGCTTCGTTCATTATTTTAGATCGAAATTAAAGAACGTTGCTGAGCCAAACAAATAAAGTAACGTTTCCCTTCCTTTTTCCAATGGAAGCATATCTGGAACACAAAAAATTTCTGGACACAATGGCACTCAAAAAAAAAGTATGCTCTGCCGGTCCGATCACAAAAAAAAAAGGAAGTACACTCTGCCGGGCCCAGCCCAAAGTTTCGCTGATTTAGCCTTTAGCAGTTTAGTTGGCCCATTGGGCCAAATTAGCGCCGAGGCCGGCTCAAATGGTTTCCCTTTTTCATTTTTTTATTTTTGTTTTTTAGTTTCCTTTGAAATGTGAGAATTTTTTTTATTTTCTATATTCTTTCTGTGAATTAAATTGATTCATTTGAAATTACTATGAGATTCCTATAAAATTTTTACGTTCCGAATGGCCTTATTTGCTCCTGCCTACATGCCTCTGTTCCTTCGATGGAGTATTATTGCCTGAAGTTGGAGTCAAAATTTAAAACACTATACAATCCTCCCACAGGCAGGTCTCGTGGTGGACTTGTTTGGGCGCTGCTGATTTTTTTTTTTTTTTGACAATAGGACGCTGCTGATTGATGCGTTGCAATTAACAACAGAATGAAGATGGCTGTAGCTAGAACGAGAGGGGAGAATATGGTTGGGATGCGACGCCATTGCATTGCATTTCCATTACACATTATTACTAGGTCACATCTGAACGGAAGAAGCCGCAAACGTGGCCCTAGGGATTTGTGTGTGTGTGATCAGAACAAGCTAATTTTTTTAGCATCTCAAAGTGGATGCGGGTTAAGAGGCATCACCTTAAATTTATTTAAGAATAAATCCAACAAAGAGGGATAAGCTCCGGTGAGCACCCGTGTGCGATCACAAGGATCAAACCTGGGCGAGCTAGACGCCCGCTGGCGTCGCTAGCCGTCCGAGCCGTGGCTCGGTCTCATTAGAACAAGCTATTTAAGGAGCACTGTTTTATGAGAAAAATGACACTTAGCTTGCACTAGTATCAATCTATCATTGCTGCGTTACAGTTTGTCAGAAAAGATGTAGTAGTACTAGTAATAAAAAAGATACGAGGTAGGCGGCCAAACATAGTCCCTAAAGCTGGGCTTTAACTATTACGACTGGATTAACCTATCTAACCCCTGGGATTACTCATCAAGGCCACGAAATTGAAGTAGAGTACTCCTCCAGCTTTGATCAAATCAAAAGTAAAGATGGACTGATCAGGGACATGAAGCGACGCCTGCTGATCGAGTAAAATTACTTGTAGTAGGAGGACTCGCTTTATTTGTTCATGGCATGTCAGGTCGAGACTCGCAATCATATAGTCCTCGATCCACATATTGACAAGCTGCTCGAGCGAGGATAATTAACCCTATAATAAAACTGCAGCGTGGAGGATGTGACGTTTGATTTGTTGATGAGATCGATGGATGGAGTACTTACTGTTTATAGAATATTGCTCTTAGTAGTACTACAAGTAGTAGCTAGCTTCATTATTGATCGATGGATTGGCTGACGCCGACAACTAATGTTGAACCGAAAGCAGCTCCATCCATCACGGTTCTGCTCCACCGTGGACCAGAACTCCTCCCCGCTGAGCTACTCTCCTGTGGAATTGAAATCATCTATGGTTAAATGTACCATATATAAATACTTTAACATAAAAAGAAAGTTTATTGGGCCGATTGCTGTTATTACACCTTGATTAGTGGCAGTACCTTTTTTTTTTCTTTTGACCTTGCATCTCAACTTTTACTATCATTTCAGTTTATAGACAGCGAATTTGATACCCGACCGACGGTCTCGACTGCTTTCATTTGTTGCTTGCTTGGTCCACGGGTGTATAATTAAAACAATTTAAAGGAGATACTCCTACTTATATCATTTTTTGAGAGATACATGCAAGGTTGTTAACGTTGGACCGAGAATAGGAATTTCACATGAATCGTAATACTAGGAATTAATTTAATTTCAAAGAAAAAAAACAAAAGAATTGAGATAATTCACGAGGCCTTATTACCGAACGGAAGCTGTAATTACAGCTCAAACTCCTCTCACCAAGTAATCACCGGATCAGTTATTACAGTGGAGTGCTTCTGTTGATAGCTGACTCATTGGAAGGGAGAAGCGTTCTCAACCATCCAAATCGCGTTGGTTATGGAGTAATATTACTCCTACAGTAGTACTATGTAGGCCCAGTCTGCCACCAGTTGTTGTTGTTGATTCGATTGGAGTAGTACTACAATAAAAGTTAAACAAGCAGTAAGCTCGCTTGCCATCGCTGCCAAAGTGTTAGTAGTAGTAGTAGTAATTAAACAAGCTGTGTGATCGATCTCTGATCTGCACATGTATTAACTGTGGATGCCACACAATCAGACATGGACCCTTTCCTTGGGATCCATCCACTCCTTAAATCCGGCATCAAAGTGATGGAAAAAGCTACTACTAAGACCCTTTCCTTGGGATCTTTTTTGGCCAATCCTTCAAATACTCTTTGATAATCAGCTCTTGATATGAGCATTTCATATGTAAAATTCTATCTTGTAGCAACATCAATAGTAGGGCGTTGTAAACAGGATACACCTACTCAATGGAGAATTTTCTCAAATCGCTCATTTCGGGCTGGTGAGCTCTTTATATATTTTATGCTCTCTTTTATATTGTCAACAACCCCAATTATAGCATTGCAACCTTTTTGAGCTATTATATTCAACACATGGACAGCACAGCGATAATGAAGCAATTTTCCTTTATGCAACAACAAAGACTTGGCTACAAGATTGTCTTTCAATGAATCCACAAGATTGTCATTTGTTGTTGCATTGTCCACTGTTATAGCAAAAACTTTTTCTTCAATGTTCCAATCTTGAATGGTTACTAACATGGCATTTAACAAGTTTATACCATTATGTGATGTTTCTACTGATGTGAACGTAACGATAAGTCCACAGATCAGCTGTCAGAGAAAATCTACAATTCAATCTGTCTATGGTATTTCTTAGGGCTGCCATCCCTTGTTTATTTGTGCTAACACAATATTTTTTAATAGTAGTTCTAGACACATGTTTAAACCAGGGGTTCAAGCTAGAGACAAAACTTCTGAACCTAGGTACTCAACTAAGCTGCATGGAAGCTCATGAACAACAATCAACTTAACAAGCTCATCTTCAGATTTTTGTTGATCAAATTTCCAGTTTCTTAAAGAATCCGCATCCGATGACAGGTTGTCAGCACTCATTTGGATAATCATGTTATCTAATTGTGCCCTCTCATCACAAATTTTTAAGTGCCTAATACACCCACTTGTATCAAAACCTCGATTTGCTTTAAATAATTTGTGACAATGAATGCATTTAGCTTCTATGAGTGTCTGTCCATTGTAAATAGGCTCAAAATCTTTTCATATTTTGGACCTAAGTTTCCTTTTCAGCTTTGACAAGAAAAATCCTAAAATAGACATATTTAGCAAACAACAAATAGTAGTTGAATAGAGTAAACAATAGCTAAACATATTTTGAACAGAAGTAGAAATGATATAGCAAACACTTCAAAATAATGCAGAAGTGGCAATGATATAGCAAACACTTCAAAAAAAAAAACTTAAAAACATGGCACTATGTTACCTTGAGAGGGAGATTTCTACAACTGAGCTATAGATGGGGATGTAATTTTTGAGGATAGCATAAGTCTTATCCCAGGTGACTTCACCCTACTAATGTCGCCATCGGTGATTTAAATTTCTTTGCACCTTGTAATTTTGCTCTTTGAGTCTGCATAAACCATTCAATGTATAACATAATCAAAATGAGATCACTGGCCATCTAGATTATACAAAGGAAGCATTTATGCTGAAAAATATTCTAAAAATTTCAAGAGTCTGAAAATTTTGAATAAATTGCATTAGCCTGTTTTCAAATAAGTTGCTACTAGTATATGATATTGCACTAAAAAGATTCAAGAGATTGAATCTGACATCACAAATTCAAGAGCTTCTTTCTAGTATCTCAGATAGATGCAACTGTAGCTTAAAATGCACTAAAGCTAATTGCTATTTTCTAATTAAATGTTAGTATCTTTAATTTACTGGGTAAGATTCAGTGTATAAAGAATGTAATATAAGAAAAGTTCTGTTAACATAATCAGTTGAAGCATAAATTTACTTGCCTAACAATCTGCACAAATAGAAAATAGACACATTGCAATGAAATTATAGCAATCTGCACTTGAGTCCAATCCTGCTACACTGCAAGAGGAGCCGGACAGTTTCGTTGATTTAGCCTTTAGCAGTTTAGTTGGCCCATGGGGGCTCATGAGCACCTGCAACATTTGTTGGGTCTCATTAGCACCTGTCTCTCAATCCAAGAATAGTTGCCCCCTTTTTCATATTTTTCTTCTTTTCCTTCCTGCCTTCATGCCTCTGTCTCGCAAAATATTGTTTGGGGTTTTCGTTTCCAAACTTCAATCAACAGAAATACTTCATCGACGGAGAGAATTAACACATGTATGCATGTATAAGGCTATTTTATAGGTTTGTAACGTGCCGCGTCCAAAGTTCGCTTATCGCTCAGCTTTCACATGGAGCGGGCTCGCGCATTCATGCATAGCACTCTTCTTACGCTTTTGGCTTCGCTTCATGTAAAAAGGTTAACTCGAATGTGCTATGATTAGAACAACAGAGGTTATATGCTAGCCTTCACCTCCCTAAACAACCAAGCTGGGATTGATCCCACCTTTTCACTTCACTACAATTATAAGCCATTAAGACCTAAACCACGTCCTACAACTACAACTACAGCCATTAAGACCTAAACCCCGATATGATGCGGACGTATTTAGAGCTTTCGACCCTATGTTGCTAAACATTGTGGATGAAAGTATTCTTCCCGTTTATTTTGACCATGATGACTTAAAAAACTTAACCCAAGAGGAAGTAATACTCTCTCAACGCAATGCTCAAGCCATGTGTGCTATAAATAGTTTTTTGAGTGCAGATATTGAGGATATGCTTATCAAAGAGCACGGTTACATTGAAGATGCTCACCTTCTTTGGGTGGCTCTAAAAGAAGCCTATGGTGACAAGGATGATTGTGAGGCTCAACTCTCAAATAATGAAAATATCAATGCCTCAATCTCAAAAAGCTCCTGTGAAGAAGCTAAGGCGGAACACACACAAGATCAAGAAGTTGTGGATCTTCCGGCCATTCTGCAAAAATTGAAAGTTCCGGTTTCGGCAGAATCAGTAAGTCTTCATTTAACTCTCAATTTGAAGATTGTTGTCGTTTCAGGCCAGGTGAAGAGTCCACATCTCCAAGGAGTACATCTTCAAATGATGAAAACTCCTATTGCCTCATGACAATGAGTAATTCTAAACTTATTGTCAATAGTGATAATTTGAGGAAAGGGTCATATGTATCCTTGGTTAAAAATCTTGATGATGAATTTGCTTGTGCTACTAACTATGATTCTTATGTAGCACACCTAGAGAAAGCAAATCAAGAGCTCAAAGCTCAACTAGAAGAGCTTAGCAAGAAGCATGTTATTTTGTAAAATGATCATAATTAGCTCTTGTGCTCTTATAAAAATATTGTAGAATCACACATCACTTTGAATGTCGCTCATGAGGTTGTGTTAACTACGGTAACATCCTACCAACCCATAGTGCCTAAATATTCTTGCTCTAAAAAATCATATGATTTATTTTGTGCTAACAATTGTTGCTCTCAAGCAAAGTCATCTTGTGATGAGCAAATTATTGTAGAAACTTGTGATGACTTCATTGCAAGTGAAAATGATGCTCTCAAAGGAGAAATCAAGAAGCTCAAGATGGATGTTGGTTCTTTGAAAAGAAAAGACCGTGTGCAACCATCTCAAGATAACCGTGACAACATGGTGAAGAAGCTTGAGAAGGGATCAATCGTCACATGTGTCAATAATTATAGCAAGAACCAACACAAGTATTATATCAAAGGCAACAAACAAATATACAAAATGAAGTCCAATATCAAGTGCTCAAATAGCTCTCAAAAGGGACATATTGCATCAAAGTGTTCTATGAAGAAAAATGGCCAAGCAACTCTCTCTAGAAGACAAAGAAGATTATCTCAGAGGAGGTGCTTTGGATGCAAAGAAAAAGGATACAAGATTGTCTCATGCCTAAAGAAATCAGGATGGAGAAAAACTGCAAAGATCAGAAGTTTCGGTTTACCAAATCGGAAGTTCCGGTTTCAGCAGAAAAGCTGCAGCCTCCAGCAAAATTGAATAAAGACTTCTCCAATGCTTTCAAGAGATACATGGGCATCGCAGAAAAGAAGAAGGAGCAAGAAACATCGTCTACAAGAAAATACAAGCATATAATTTGCTCCAATTGTAGAAACAAAGGACACATTGGTAAGGATTGTCCTATGACCTTTGCTTCAAATTCTAAGTTGACTAGTTCATCATTTATGAAGGCCAACAATGACACTTGTGTGGTTAAGGTGATTAGTTCACTCATTGCTAGTACAAGGTCAATTTGGAAGCCAAAATTTTGTGGATCTAACTCTCAAGGACCCAATAAAATTTGGGTACCAAAATATATTTGATTTTGTCCACAGGCCTTAGGTTAGTTCAATACACTTTCATGTTTTTGGCCAAGATTGAAGTCCTATGGTGCAACAACTACATCTATTGCATTCCGGTAACAAGTATCACTAAAATTTCTTCTTGTATGTCTCTCATTCAAATATAACTTTATCAATGACAAAAGAGATGCTAGATAATGATCTAAATTGATGCAAGCCTTACATAGAAGTCAAATTTAATATCTCCTTTGGAGAATCTCTTCTTACTAAATTTTTGCAGAAAATTCAGAAGTCAAGAATTAAATGAAAAAAAACATAACAAGTGTTTGGAGTGATACATGGGCATAAAGTAATCTAATGATTGGATTTTCACATCAAGAATAAAATTCCAACATGACGAAGGAAATATACACACATTTACGTGATTGTGAGTATTTCTCCTAGCATGCTTTCAATAATAAATATATTTATTCTTGCCTTCATTGAGATATAGAATAAATTCCTCTAGTATATTAATTTGTTATTATGCATATGAGAAATTATTCTAAAATTTGATGCTCACTTTAAGGGGGAGTATATTCTATCTCTTAAGTCAAATGGAACTAATGTGTTTTCTTGAGTGATTTTAGAAACAAATTAGTTCCAATTATGGAGAATTTGTTTCTCATGGAATTAATGCCTCAAGCTGAGTCTTGTAAAAATACGTGAACCTTCTAACTCAGCCTTTTTGGTTTTATTTCGATATTTCCGTTGTCTGCCAAAACCGAAAGTTTCGGTTTGACAAACCGGAGGTTTCGATTTGGACAAAAAACTTATTACTAACCTTTTGAGGCTATTTGTGTTAGTGACTCATTAGTGGATATTACAATACTCTTCTAGCTTGATAAAAAGTGTAAACTATCATCATTGAAAGTGCATAGATGAAATGGCAAATATGGTATTTTGTCCAATTTGTATTGATCAACTTCAAGCTAGAAAACTCCTATTTTTCCATTAATGAAGATTCTAATATCTAAGAGGCAAAAGTATGTCCTAGTAATCTTTTTACCTATCCTTTGCATATAGAACTCATGTGTAGGAATTTGCCTTGGTATGTGTGGCTTAGGCCATTCCATACTCTTTGTGGCATAGGATAGATCTTTTTTAAAAAAAAATTAAGAAAAAACTCTTTATTGCCTTTATGTGTTTTATCAAAATATTTGAATCTTTTGATCTTTGTGATCATGTTGATCTACTTGTGATTATTGTTCACATTGGTTGATTGTTGGCTAATTACAAGTGGAGAAACGCTCTCAAGTCCATTAGTCCATCCTTCTCCTTCAATAGCTCAAATATCCTTCAAATCATCTGAGGAAATTGTTTTCTTCACAAATCAATCGAGTTTCCTCAAGTTTCGGCATTTTGGCAACTCTCTGCAAAAACCGGACGTTCCGGTTTGGCAAACCAGAAATTCCGGTTTCTGCGTTTTTAACCCAGCCGGCCAAGATTCACCCCCCCCCCTTCAATCTTTTCACTTCTCTCTCTCCTCAAGAACACCCTCAACACCTCAAAGTCTCCTCTCCCTTGGAGATCTCGCGAATCAACCGTGCAAATCTTCGAATTTTGGGTGGAATCAACTCTCCCAAGATCAGAGATTCTGATTTGCCCTCCGATTTCATCTCTACATCACCCTAAGGTACTTTTTGTTCATCTTCGATCTCTCAAGTACCTTGGTGGATTTGAAATTTCTTTGGCACATTGTCTCCTAGATGTACAATGAAGCAACGCTCCAAGTTTCACTAAGTTTCGTTGGCTAAATCGATGGATCTCATAACTTAGGTTTTCTCTGTGAAAACCGGACATTCCGATTTCGCAAACCAGAAGTTCTAGTTTTGTCAGAGAAGCCCTAAATTATGTTATTTGTCAAATTTTGAAACTTAGGTTCCTTTATCATATCCCTAAGGCCTTAGAACACTCTAGTACAATTTTGGATAAAATTATGTGCACCAGTTTACTTTGTGAAAACCGGAAGTTCCGGTTTCTCAAATCGGAAGTTTCGGGTTTTCCAGAGAAACCAGAACTCATCTTTTTACCTGTAATTGTCATCAAACCTTCTTTTATCAAGTTCCTTAAGTGCTTTTTGTCTAGCTTTACCTTGGAACAGCGTCATGTCAGACAGTGGTGGTGAAAGAAGGTCCAAGGCCAGACATGAAGGAGAATTTGGTGGATCTCAAGCATTGCTACAATATTCGAGAAGAGGCAACAAGATCGCTAGAAGATCAACTTCTCAAAGGGCTGATATCTATGTGGAGACTAACTCTAGTGACGATGATGAGAAAGAAGAGTATGTGCCTCCGGTTGCTCCTAAGATGAGCCAGAGGCAAGGTGGCTCTAGGACTGAAGCGGGAGGATCTGGGACTGCTTATGTGCCCGAACTAGAAGAATTTGATGTTGATGAGATCGTGCTAAGGAGGGATAGCATTTGGAGAGCTAAGGTTGCATGCCCCTACCAACCCCGGATGGAGGAACCGGGTGAGCTACAAAGGGAAGACTGATTTGGTATGAGAGTTGAGGATCAAGAATCCTAGAGAAAATCAAAGGGAAGCCTCGAATTACAGATTTCACACATGGTTCCAACAAGATTACTATGAGTCTGTGATCCTTTCCAAGAACCACCCCATGGCCAAAACTCAATGGATTGACTTCACATACATGGCAAGCAAGAAAGATGACATCTTCAATGATGTCATTAGAGCATGTGAGGCAAAGAATGTTAGAGGAGTCATGAGCTTTCAAAAGGATTGGAATAATGAAGTGATTGCTCAATTTTATGCCACTCTCTATGTTGAGAAAAATGGGGTGAGGAAGATGCATTGGATGACCGAAGGGCAATGGTATGAGGTGACATATGATCAATTTGCCTGTCTCTTTGACTTTGGGAGGTTGGATGGAAATAGAGTGAAGTTGCACTATGCAAACCCTCTCCCAAACAACCGCATGAGGTTCATGTATGGAGGGAATGAGAGGAATCTTGGCACCACTACCGGTTTGCTTCCCTTCTACACATACTTGAACTGGATGGTTAGGAAGACCATTGCTCCTAGAGAAGGTGATGCGACCAACATCTCGAGTTATTCCAAGAACCTTCTCGATGCTCTAGCTCCTAGTGGTGTCTCCTTTTCGGTGTTTGACTTCATTTGGGAGGAAATCAAGTCTATATCAAGAAGCCCTCTCAAGAGTTGTGGCTATGCTCCCTATATTATGCACATGATTGAGAGAGTCACCGGGGGCAGTTTTGTATGTGATGAGACCCATACTTCACTCCGAATGAAGCCAACTTTGAGAAATCCATCTATGGACAGCGATGTAGCAGGGACTTCTCACCGCTCCTCTCCTCCAAGAGCTAATGGAGGAAGAGGACAGCAAGGTAGCAAGCCCACCTCTCCAATTAAGAAATTCTTTGAGATGATATTTGGTCTTTGCCGGTCCCGATATGATGCGGATGTAAAGGCTCGTGAGGAGAGGATAGCAAGAAAAAAAGATTCTAGGTCTGTCAAGTTGCTTTGCCAAGAGAAAGGTATTCCTTGATCTCCCATTGAACCAATAGAAGAACCTGAGTTTAAGACATTTGAAGAAAGAATGGCAATGTACGAGGCGCATAATCCCTATCAAGAGTGGTTCAGAGACTCTAGCTTCAGCGAGCCATTTAGCATTGGTCCTAGTGGTGCTCCCGTTCCACCACCATTTGCTCCTCCACCCGCTCCCTCTCCACAATCCGGTGATGATATTGTTGAGGAAGATGATGAAGGTGAAGATTCGGAGTGAGCTGCTGTGAGAAGGACCCCTTTTGGTGCTTGATGACAAAGGGGGAGAGAAATAAAGCATAAAATCTGATTAAAGCTGAATCCCTTCCAAATTTCGACTTCTGCTTTCAGTTCTGGAATATATGAAAACCGAAAGTTCCGGTTTTCCCATGTAGAACAGACTTCTCTGTTTCATCCTTTTCATCTCGTGGACTTGAGAAAAATTTGTAATGTGTGGAACATTGTGTGATTTATTTTATTTTAAAGTTGTAAGAACCTCTTATTTGCTTAATATGTGATGCATATTTGATTTGGTGTATTGCTGCTTTATTATGTGAAGTCTGGAAAAACAAGAAGTTTCGGTTTGTACAACCGAAAAATCCGGTTTTCCGAGGCAACACATATGCCTTTCTTTTTGATTTATTTGTTGTGATTATCTCTTGTCATATGCATCACAAAATACATGTCCACACACATTTTAGTGCACCCCATGGATTCTAACATATAGGGGGAGCTTCCATTTTTTTTTCTTCCACTAAAAGTGCAAATGGCATTTTAGGCCAAAATTGAATTCAATTCAATATGCACATTTTTAGGGGGAGCAAAGCCTATTTGATTAGAATCTAAAATTTGATCTTATTGAATATCTTTTGTAAGCTTTAATCAAGGTTGTCATCAATCACCAAAAAAGGAGAGATTGAAAGTGCATCTACACCCTTAGTGGGTTTTGATGAATTGAATGACAACATGATTAAAG
>BCLH01000065.1:2987-13740 GCA_001602315.1 Zoysia pacifica
CTCCAATTCATCCTTGTGAGACGCCGGGTACCTGTATGGCCGGACCGCCACCGGCTGTGCGCCCTTCTGGAGGGTGATGCGGTGGTCGCTGGCACGCGGTGGTGGAAGGCCTTGGGGCTCCGCGAAGACGTCGCCGAACGACGCCAGCAGCTCGTCCAGCAAGGACTCACTAGCTGACGTGGTGTGGAGGTGGGCCGCATCGGGTGCAGGCACGCCTTGCCAGCGAACTTCGCGGCCCTGTCGCTGGAACGCCATCGTGCGGCTGCCGAGGTCCCAGAGCACCGGTCCCAGGGTGGCAAGCCACTGCATGCCCAGCACCAGATCGTAGCCCGCGAGTGGCATGACGAAGAGATCGGCGCGAAACAGATTGCCTTCGATGGTGAACGGCGCCTGCCGGAGGACGCCTGGGCAGGAGACGTGCTCGCCGTTGGCCACCGTTGCCGTGAGGCGGGGGCGGCGCTGGATCGGCAACCCGGAGCGGATCGCGGCTGCTTCGGCGATGAAGTTATGTGTGGATCCCGAGTCGAGGAGGGCGGTGAGGACGGAGGTGCCCAGCTTGACGACGAGCTGCATGGTGTCGCTGAAGTGGATGCCAGCGATCGCGTGGAGGGAGACGTGGGGCGCGTCCGCCCCGTCCGCCAGCGTCTCCGTGGCCGACTCGGTGTCAGCGTCCTCCTCTTCAACGCCGTCCAAGAGAAAGAGCCGCTTGCACACGCGGTTATGGCCTCGACCGAATTTCTCGTCGCAGTTGTAGCATAGTCCCAAGCGTCTGCGTTCTTCCTGCTCCGCCTGAGTCAACCGCCGAACCGGCCGACCTTCCACCGTAACGGTAGTCGGGGCGACTTTGTCCGCCGGGGGCGCTGGTAGCGCGAGGCGGGGCGCGGACGCTGGAAGAAGGGCCCGGTCACGCCCATGCGCGGGTGCACGAACCGGCGGCTCAATGTAGCTGTTCCGGAGCTCGAGTTTGCGGGCCAAACTCATGGCCGCTGCCAGCGATTGGGGGTTGTGGACCTCCACATCATGGCTGAGCGGAGGGAGGAGGCCGGCAGTGAACAGCTGGACGCGTTGCTCGTCGTCGAGGCGGCCGGCGCGTGGTAGCAGGGCCTGGAACCGGTCCTGGTACTCCTCCACAGACCCTGTACGATGACAGGCCGCCAACTCACCGAGGGGGTTTGAGCGGAGGGGAGGCCCATAGCGCAGATTGAGGAGGTCCTTGAAGTGGCGCCAGGAAGGAGTCCCCTCGTCCTGCTGGACCTGGTAATACCACAACTGGGCACCGTCCTCGAGGTTGTACGACGCCATCCACACCTTCTCCTCCATGATGCGCTGCTGATGGAAATATGATTCACAGCGGTTGATGAAGATCAAGGGATCGGACTTGCCATCGTAGCGCGGAAAATCCATCTTCTGGAACCGCGGTGGCCGATCATTATGGTGCTCGCCGGAGAGTTGCTTGGTGCTCGATGAAGTGGTCCGATCGGCGGACAAAGCCTGGATCGCCTTGGTGTTGGCCTCGGCGGTGGCCTGCAACATCTGAACAGCAGCGGCCAGCCTCTCCACGGTGGTCTTGAGATCGGGTTGATCACCCATGGCTGGTGATGAGGGTGGGGAGGTGGGACGGAAAGACGAGGATCGCCGGGATCGTGATACCAGGTTGTCAAGGGCGTTGAACCCTCGGACAGCTGGACCTCGACTACGTAGTTCGTAGTCGCGATCCGTCTTCTCCGGCGAGGTTTTGCCCCTCAGCCGTAGGCTTTGTTGGAAGAAGAGAAGATGAAATAGTAGTTCTTGCTTACCCTATCTCGTGTCCTGTTACAAGAATATATAGCCAAGCCTAACCGAAACTGAGCCGATTGCTCCTAGAATTGAGGGCTGAAAATAGGAAACTAACTAATTGAAAATAGGGAACAAAGCTATCTTTCCAACTATTAACCACTGGTTGTTGCCTTGCCATGCACGGTGCCCTGGGCGTCCCTTGCGCGCGCCGCGCCTTCGGCGGCTCTGCGCACGTCGCGGGTTCGCTGCCGCCTGGTGTACGTGCGCCCCCACATGACAGTCACTTTAACCTCCTCCAATTGTCCCAAATTAACTGTCGTTCTCACTTTCCAATACACATTTCTCTTTTTTCAACGCATGTCTATCTCTATCTCTCTCCTCCACATTTTCAGCACATTCCACTTCTCTTAATTCCCGTGTCCAGAGCTAAAATGACACTTAAATCGGGACGGAGGGAGTATATGTATAGAAGACAGATTTTAAAAGGAATAAGTCTAGATGACACCCTCAACTTTGAGTGTGGGTGCACTTCACCCCCCCCCCCCCCAACCTTTAAAACTGGATACTTAACCTCCCAAACTATTGAAAACCGTCTAAATTACCCCTCGGGCGGTTTCAAAGGCGGTTTTACTATTCATGGTCCCACATGTCAGTTAGAGTAGATATATTTCACCTCCTCAACTATCAATGATGGTCTAATTCACCCCCAAACTTTAAAAATCAGACTTTTAACCTCCCCAAAATATTGAAAATTGTCTAGATAACCCCTGAAATATTTCAGACGCATTGAGGAGCGCCTGCATGGAGATCAAGCAGGAGAGGAGTGGGTCCGTGAATCGTGGGATTGGGAGAGAGCGGCAGTGCCAGAGAGGGAAAAAATGGAAGCAAGAGAGTGGCAGCGCTAGAGAGAAAAAATGGACGGGAGGCACCCAATCCCACGACACACGGACACACTCCTCTCCTACTTGATCTCCATGTGGGCGCTCCTCGACACGTCTAAAATATTTCAGGGGGTTATCTAGACAGTTTTCAATACTTTGGGGGGATTGAAAGTCTGATTTTTAAAGTTTAGGGGGTGAATTAGACTACCATTGATAGTTGAGAGGGTGAAATAGACCTACTCTATACTGACATGTGGGACCATGAACAGTAAAACCACCTTTGAAACTGCTCAAGGGGGTAATTTAGACGGGTTTCCAATAGTTTGGGGGTTAATTATCCGGTTTAAAATTTGAGGGGTAAAGTGCACCCACCCTTATAGTTGAGGGGGTAGGGGGTCATCTAGACTTTTCCCATTTTAAAATGGACCCAAATGATTGTGGACCATCCATTTGCATGGATCTCGAGGCTTAAATTGTTCTTTTACCTCCTAGGAGGTAAAGGTTCTCTAATAACTATTAGTTACTATATCATTCAATTTAGAAAGTAATTAGTGAGTTTTTGCTATGTGAAAGTAATCAGGGACACGTTGTTGGCTGATATTCATTTGTTTCCTTGTATTTTCTGCTTAAATCAGCGGTTCAGATTCAATTCGTGTCTTACCTCGTAGGAGGTGAACCAACTGCACTTGTTCTACCGTAGAAGGGCTATATAGAATTGAAGCAACTGCTGACAACCATTCTGACATTTGATTTTTTCTGTAGGTCGGCCTCGAATCCCTAAATCTTGGGATTTGTCCCAAATTGAATGTTCTACACATCGACGCCCCAAATATATCCATATTGGAGTTAAAAGGTTGTGGTGGGCTATCCCAGGCTTCCATCAATTGCCCTCACTTGATATCTCTAGATGCCTCTTTCTGCAGGTTGTGCTACTCCCGATGTTTCTGTTATCATTAATTGTTATGTAATTTTGCTCCTAACTAAGTCACTATGCTCTTTTGCTTGTTCAGGCAACTTGGGGATGATTCACTGTCTCGGATGGTAAAGGCATGCCCGCTGATCAAGCATCTTGTCTTGTTATCATGCCTATCCATAGGAATTGATGGATTGTCTTCTTTGCACTGCCTTCATGAACTGACCTTGCTTGACCTATCTTACACATTTTTGTTCAACTTGAAGCCTGTTTTTGACAGCTGTCCACAATTAAAGGTAGATTTGATTGAGTTACTGTCTAAATACCTATTTTAGTGATCTTTGATTTGTCACTGCTGTACATTTAGTTTGTGGCTGTAATATTATGTGGAAGAACACAATATGACTATCTGATGCTGCTACTTTGTAATAGCAGAGGACATTGACTTTTATCTAATTCTTTTCATTCTACTGTAATGGAGCATTGAAATTAGTTTGTCCTGCTTTCTTTCGCAGATCTTGAAACTTTCAGCCTGCAAATACCTCAATGATGAGTCATTGGATGCCCTCTACAGAGACACTGCTCTTCCGATGCTTGTTGAGCTAGATCTTTCCTACTCATCCATTGGGCAAGCTGCAATAGATAATCTTCTTGCTTGTTGTACAAATTTGGTTAATGTGAACCTGAATGGATGTACTAATTTGCAAGAGTTGGTGTGCGGATCAGATGATTGCAGTTCCATTGATATGCCAGTTAACTTTTGCCTGCCTGATTCTGCACCAATCAGGAGCAAAGAGATCAGTGAGCGATCTGGTCGTCTGCTTGAAATTCTGAATTGTACTGGATGTCCGAATATTAAGAAAGTTGTCATTCCTTCGATGGCAAACTATCTTCATCTGTCCAAAATCAATCTTAATCTGTCAACAAATTTAAAGGAAGTGGATTTGACGTGCTCTAATCTTTACACTTTAAACTTGAGGTAACATCTTTGTGCTCTTCTGTACTCCCGGTGTCCATGCTACTTTTCTTTTTCTGTTTTTCTACAGTGTTTGCTTTGTATTTTTTCAGCAACTGTAGCTCACTTGAGATTCTGAAGCTTGATTGCCCAAGATTGATCAACCTCCAGCTTCTGGTACATTTTTATTTATGAATATATTGAAATTTGATTAGATTCCATGTAATTATAATGAAATGACAAGATTTTTGTCATGTTGATATTAGTTGATACATCATGCACCTGAGTTCAAGCTTTTGGTTTCATGTGTGTTGTTTTCATTTATGAATAGGTTTTACTGTCCATGTTGGGCATGCTCCTGTTTGTCTTGCTCAATATATGCTTCCTTGGTTTCATCTACAGTATTAATGTTGAATATACATACCTAACTAAAAGGGCAGACTGGTGCACGTAGCTCCTGCTTGCGCCGGGTCTAGGAAAGGGTCTGACCTCTTTTGGGTCTTTCATATGCAGCCTTTCTCTGTCTTTCTACAGGAGGCTGTTTCCAGGACTTGAACCCGTGACCTCATGGTCACAAGGCAACAGCTTTACCGCTGCGCCAAGGCTCCCCTTCTTGAATACACTTAACTGATCTTTACTAAACTCTTGTAGGCATGCACCATGTTGCAAGAAGAGGAACTTGAATCTGCAATATCACTCTGTAGCGCATTGGAGATCCTTAATGTAAATTCTTGTCCAAAGGTAAGAAAACTTCACTTAATGTCCAATAGCTCAATCTTCTGTGGGCTGGGTTTATACTTGATCTATTATAACAGCCCTATGTTTCTGCACAGATAAACGCTCTGGATTTTGGCAGGCTCCGAGGGGTTTGCTCCAATCTCAAGCGCATCCAGAGTAGCCTTGTATCTTCATAGAAAGGCTGCCACCATATCGAAGAGTGCTATTCAAGCACTCTATTATCCCGACGATGGACAGGATACTCTAGTTCAGATTTGAAAAAAAAATTGATGATATAGAGAAAAAGAAGGAAATCCCCTCTATTGCAGTCTTGTACATAGTACGTGCATCAACACAAATATATTGCATGGCAGCCTATATTAAGAACCAGTGCGTGATGCGGGTCTCTTTTATCAGTTGATCATTTTCAGTAATAAGTATCTTAGCTGAATCTATAATGTTGTATGAACAAAAAAAGTTTTTGTTTGCTTGCTTGCATCCCTTGTAAGTTATGATGAAGACAGCGCATGCACCATGGTTAATAATCAACTTGTTTGGATCTGATCTGCGAATCGTTAGATGCTGCTTTGCTGGTGATTGTACCGCTTGCTTACTTTTTCCTTGTTTGCAGAGTACAGCGCAATATATGCTCTTTCTTTTCTTTTGCACCTTGTGAGTCATGACCCTCCAGAGTTTTGACCCGCTCTTGCTATGTGATTGCTGCCTAGTACTCTCTCTCTAATCTTTAATTGTTGTTGTTTGTTGTCGCTGTTGATTTTTAAAATTAACTTTAATCATTTATTTTATTTAAAAAATTTAAATATATAAAATTATAAAGTGTGATTAAAATATTTTTAATTATAAAATAAATTATAATAAAATATATGATATTTATCAAATTTTTTTTGAATAAAATGAATAAAGAATGAAGGGAGTATCTGTTAATTGCCTGTCCCCTGCAAATGTCAGCTTTAAAGGGATGGAGATGCTTCACTACTGTGGATGCTACTTGTAGAACGGAGCGAGTCTGGTTGTACATAAGGCTACCGAGCACTTCCTGAGCATATGCAGATTGTTGTCTTTGTCGTACAGTGGGAAAATATGCTCACTAATCATGGTAAAACAAGGGAAAGGAGGTGCTAGGACAGTCAGCTGCATCTGGTGTTCGAGAGGAGTAAAAGTTTCACGTCTTTTAAGTACTTTTTTTTCTGCTGAATTCTTGTTCAGTTCCAGCGTACAAAAAACAGCAACGGTTCAATCGTACTGGCAGGGTTCGAGTGGTGGAACATCGAAAAACAGACAGGTAGCATCAGGATATCGGCTAATTGTGGGGAGAAAAGAGGCAAATTGCTTGCCACAAATCATTTGGTCCATAATCGTCGATGAGAAAGATAAATAAACGCCTTACTTCTGCTGTACAGCTGAATGAAGATATTCTCTTTGTTTTTACATTTTTGTTGTTAGGGAAAGAATCCTATTTTAAAATAAACTAAAATTGTGAATCAATTTAAGAATGGGGAGTTTTTTACTCCTTCGGCTTTATTTATAAGTTTTGTTAACTACGACAAATGATTTTGATAAATTTAATTAATTTTAATACCATAAAGTTTATATATAATGAAACCATTTCTTCAATAAATTTAAAAGTACAAATACAAAGTTTTTAAATTTAATTAAATTTATAAAAATTATTGGTTAAAGTGTTAGTCAACAAAAACTATAAATAATTTTTTATTAAGACAGAGGTAATATTGTTTTGGTGACGATGGGATCTTGAGGATCGGTGACACAGCTGCTATTCCACCTAGCTTCCAGAACTCACTCATAGGTAGTTCGGTCTAGGCTCCGTTGTCCTTGTACACCTTTAAAAGGGATCTACTCAATTCAAGTTAGTCAAAGTCTGGATATCCACAGTATACGGTGCAGTTTACCCTCATAAAATGCTATTATTGTTTAATTTACCTCTTAACATAATTTTTTTTTACTTGCGTAAGCATAATATTATAATGAAATTTTAAGACATAATAAAGCATATCATAACACATGTTATAAAAATACATTACGTCGAAAAAAAATGCAAATTATATTAGAAGGTAAATTGATCAAAACTGTATTTTGTGTGGTATACTGAAAAAATACTTTAAGAAATTATTCGACTTTAGCTATACTTAAAAGAAGTAAATTAGATTTTATCTTTTTCAGAAAATTGTCAGCCTTAAGAGGAGCGCCGCACCTCAGTACTTCTCAAGCATTTTACACTTTGACCCCTGATTACTTCATCTTCTCGCCTTATTGAAGATGCACCATCTTATGATGCATATGCTCACCGTATGGTGAATTCTGATCTGATACTTAGTTTCAACATATTTGTATTTTATTTCATACTCTGTATAAAACGAAAAAAGGTGTATTTTTCAACAGATTTATAAATGTAGATGGATCATGGAATAATTTCAAACTTGACAAGAGAAACAAATGTAGATGGGTCATAGAACAAATAACTACCTAATTCAGTGAAACAAATGCCCAGACCATCTCATTAAACAAAGCATAATTTTAGTACAGTTTTTATAAGCTTAAAAGAAATCATTTTACTTTTATTTTCTTCAGTATAAAAATATGATCAGCTATAAAGCATTGCCACTTCCAGAATCTCCAAATCAAAAGGCTCATCAAATATGTATATCACATGAAGTAGAAAAATTATTAAGAATCATCCTAGGGGAACAATATATTCCCTCTGTTTTTTATTTATTGACATTCATACATGAACCAGCAGTTCAACTTTAGTTCATTTGCTACTCTCTCTATTTTTTAATTGTTGTCGTTGTTGACTTTCAATTTTAATTTTGACCATTCGTTTTATTTAAAAAAATTAGTTTAAATGTGTAAAATTTTAAGTTGTCATTCAAATAACTCTAATGATAAATAAAATTATAACAACATATATGATATTTATTAAAAAAATTTGAATAAGACGAATAGTCAAAGTCGAAGTTAAAAGTGCGACAACAATTAAACAACAGAGGGAGTATGTCTTAAACCTCAATAATTCTAGATCGGAGGTAGTAGCTAAAAAGGCGAGCAAAACAAGCTGTCTGTAAACAGTTTTTTTTTAAAAAAAAATTATAATCGTATCGCATTTTCCCCCTCAGCTGTACCAATTGTGCACACTAGAACAAGCAAATTTCAACAAATTGGCATGCGAAAACTGTTCTATCCAGGAATCATGTGCTTGACTGGAAAAAAATCAAGCATGGTATATGTACAGTTTCATAACGCGTAAAAAAAACTATGAATTTCCTGCCATAATTTTTATAGTCTCTTGCCATACCTAATTTTTTTTTTAATTTATCAGAAACGCTGGGCTGTTACTATATTTTTTTGAGCTTCTGCGTACTCGTTAGCAGGCCGAAGCGTACCACCATAATCCACAGCCCAAGAAGGCAAAAAAAACGGCGCCTTTTCCATCTTCATCTTCTCCTTCGAACATCCCTAGCAGCCTAGCTCCAAGCACATGTCGAAGAAGACTCTGGCGGCGACACCGCTGGATATCGCCGAGGTGCCCTTCTCCGACTTGATTCTTCTCTTGTCAAGAAAGGCAACGGATGACGACCGCCTCCGCCGCGTACTGGCCACTGTGGCCACCGAGCTCGGCCCTGGCGGGTCCGGGCTGCTGGCCATCGCAGACGTACCGCGCGCGGGCGCCCTCCGCCGCAGGCTACTTCCCTTGGCTCGGCGTCTCGCCCTCATGGACCATCCTACCCGCACCCAGGTCCTCAAGGTACGACGGAGCCGCCAGGGAGGATCAGTTTCTGAACCCAACACTGTCCCTTTCCCTGTCCTCTTCTCCCAACTGAACTCTTTTTTCTTTAGAAAATGCAATGAAGCTTCAAGCAGATCTGTTTCTATTCGTAATTACAGAAGCATGGTTTGGGTAGCGACGTGCCTCTGAAGAAGCTGGATCGATCTGTCTCCTCGTTCGCGAAGCTCCTAAGGCATTCAGGTGAACTGTACCTGCTAGAGTCACTGAATAGGGCTGAATGTATCAACGTTGAGCCTTTTTGTTCCGAGAAGGATCATATCGTTGATGGATCAGAGGAATCCGATGGTGAAGACAATATGAGGATTCTTGGTGAAGTTTTAGAGGAGCTGGGTTTGTACATGATGGAGCTTGGGATTTTGGTTGCACGAGCTTGTGACATTGCTATTGGGGGTGGTCAGCTAGAGCAGAGTATTGCTGATTTTGGGACTGCGAAGGCAAGGCTCATTCACTACCATTCTGAGTTGGATAACATTGTTATTAAGGAGAGCAGCACCAATAGAAAAGGCTCAGTAAAGAAAGTGTCAGCAAAGCCTTGTCCTTCATGGTCTCAATGGACATCTGGATCAACAGGCCAAGCTTGCAACAAGGCAGATGATGGGACTGCAATAATGACAAAGATACACAAGGATAATAGTACTGAGGATCGTGTTGACTCTATTTCCCTGCTGAACCTTTGGCAGGAGTGGCACTATGACTATGGAATCTTCACTGTTTTAACAGCACCGTTGTTCTTGCGTGCATCAGCGGGTGAAGAATGTTTTATAGGCCAAGAATGCCATTATCCTGATGGGCGCACACACTTGCAGCTATGCAATAGAAGGAAGTTATTCTCTGTTAGGTGCTCTCCTGAGAGCTTTATTGTTCAGGTTGGAGAGGCAGCTGATATCTTATCCGGAGGGAAACTGAAATCTACCCTTCATGCTGTGAGTAGACCTTCGAATTCAATAGACATTAGCCGTGAAACGTTTGTAGTCTTCCTGCAACCTTCATGGGACAAAACTTTTACATACTCTGGTTACTCCTTTGATCCAGAAGATGGATCGGATGATGACAAGGAGATATCAATCAGGAGTGATGGGTCAGAAGAATCATGTGAAAAAGATCTTTTTATGCAAGAAATTTTGAAAAAGATTCCTCCTCTGTCCTCGAGGCTAAAAGAAGGGATGACATTTGCAGAATTTTCTCGGCAGACCACAAAGCAGTATTATGGTGGTGGTGGCATCCAACAGAACAATTGAACATTTGCAGTGTGATGGTGCAATGCATGTCGTGTACTGAACAAAGGGCCAATTACTGATTAATATTCTGTGGCGAAAATCCATGCATGCAGAGAAAGTCAATCATATGATCTGTCCAATTTGAAAATTCTTTCTAATTCAGTCCTACATCTTTTGTTGGTCTACCGTGGTGAGAAGTGCTAGCTGATTAAAATGGATCATGTTTCCAATTTGATGCATTTTCCAATCTGAACTTTTAGTTTCCAATTTGATGCATTTTCCAATCTAAACTTTTAAGTATCATATGCATGAGCGGATCAAATCGCTAATTGTCATCAAGATAGGGTTTATACTGAACCAAAGGTGTTCCTATAAACGTAATCAGCATTGTAAGCATGCATATCTTACATTCATTGATAGTGAACAATTTTTTTAACTGTTTGAGAAATCAAAATTGCTGGACTTCAA
>BCLH01000065.1:30412-41395 GCA_001602315.1 Zoysia pacifica
ACTGTTTTTTTTACATACACATAGTAAAAAATCCTCAAAAGAGTCAAGTTAAACTACATCCACATGAAAAATGCAGCTAAAGTTATCTCTTTTTATGTCTGACAAAATCTCTTCACAGATACTCTTTACAAATCTTAATAATGAGCTCTTTCGAATCTTTCAGATTTTGAACCTACGGATCATTATTAGTTAATAAAACACAACTATCCAAAACAAATATATGAGATACAAGAAAAAATTATTGAAAAAAAAATAAATTTATTTTAATATTAATATATTTTCTAAGTTAATATTTTTTTTTACTGTAGCATAGCACGTACATTAGGACTAAGTATTGGGGTAAAAATTGCTTTTACGTGGCTGGTTTTCTAGGAAATGGGGATCGTCTGGTTTTTATTTGAATCTAGCTGGTTTGGTCAGGGAGTGAAATATTATGTGACACCCCGTGAGTAAAATAGGGTACATATATAAGTTGATTAAATTTATAGTAATTATTGAGTAAGTTAGATGGTACAAACTCAAATGTAAAGTTTTTCTAGAATTGAGTACATTGCAAATTTATTTGATCTCGACTTAAATGAGTCTCCATGTCCCCTACTCCATGTCTCGACAAAATAGAGCCAATAAATGCGTGCCATGTCACCGGAGCACTCACGGGAGCACAGACGCGGGAGTAGGGAACCCGCATCCGAACCTTAATCGATCACACGCGGATCACAAAGTATCTTCCCCCTGCCAGGCGATGAATGCCGGCACAATCAGTCAGGCTTAAATCTTAAAGATTCTGATCAATTAAAAACTGATCGCAAAATATTTTTCCTCGGTCAAACCTATGTCTTGAGAGTGGAGGTTCAATCGGCGTAGGAAAATCTTCTGCCATCGAACACGATCAGATTTTAACACGACCACTGGTGAAAACGGGGAGATGAGAGATTTCCAAGCTCCAACGGTCAGTTTGCGCACCACGGGAACGCACGGCCGACCGCGACTCCCGCCGCCTCCCTCGCTCCCCCTCCGTCCTCCGACCGCCCCTCCAAATGACCAGTTCCACCGGCCAGGACCACCACGACCCACACCTCCGCCTTCTCGTGCTCCTCCTCCTCTACGCCGCCGCCGCCTCGATGCTATTCCGCCCGGGAGCCGCCGTCTGGGTGGAGCACCCGGACCTCGTTTGGGCCGAAGCCGAGGTCGTGTCCACCGCCCGAACCCCTTCCTCCTCACCCTCGGCCGTCACCGTCGTCCTCTCCGATGGCGCCAAGGTGAGTGCGCCGACGTGTTTGTTGAATTGCCTGGCCGCGGATCGGGCTGACGTGACACGCGTTGCT
Source organism: Zoysia pacifica (assembly GCA_001602315.1). Classification (NCBI taxonomy): domain Eukaryota; kingdom Viridiplantae; phylum Streptophyta; class Magnoliopsida; order Poales; family Poaceae; genus Zoysia; species Zoysia pacifica. The sequence goes on from BCLH01000065.1 coordinate 31,738, forward strand.
GGTGACGTGGGTGTGACCAGGTTGTGGTGGACGGGAGGAATGTCCTGCCCAGGGACACGGAGGCTGACCTTGGTGGCGTCGATGACATGACCAAGCTCATCTATCTCCACGAACCTGGGGTGCTCTGCAACCTTGCGCGCCGTTACACGCTCAATGAGATATACGTGAGTACCCACCCTTCTCAAGTTCCCTCTATCTCCTCGTGATGTTGGCTCGTTGTCTTGTGTTGATGCACATATCCGGCACAATAGTTGCCCTATGTCAGATCAAATGGTTAATGTATGTGGGATAGGTAGGAGGAATGCAGAATGGTTTCTTTTTGTCATCCTTAAAACTCATGTTATTTCTATAGTTTCACAAACGCTTTCTTATACTCTCTACTTCGGATTGTCCTTCCAATGCTTTTACTGGGCTGAGCAGACATACACCGGACGTATCCTGATTGCAATAAATCCTTTTGCAAAGCTGCCTCATCTCTATGACATGCATATGATGGAGCAGTACAGAGGTGTGCAATTCGGTGAGTTGAGCCCACATGTCTTTGCCGTTGCCGATGCATCATACAGGTATAAACCATGGGAAACCAGCTTGTTGCTTTTTTAATATGGTTTGTCAGTAACATCTTTTTCTCTGTTTCTTGAAGAGCTATGGTTGGACAGAACGATAGCCAGTCCATATTAGTCAGTGGAGAAAGCGGTGCTGGAAAAACAGAGACCACGAAGCTCATCATGCGATATCTTACTTTTGTTGGGGGACGTGCAACCAGCAATATCCGTTCGGTGGAGCAACAAGTTCTAGAAGTAATTATAGTTTGAGGGCACAGTTGTGTGTCCTTTCAAATGCTTTGTTTTTTGCTCATACTTCTATTATCGAATCTGAGCTTCTTCAAAAGTTTCTCATGCCTGTATGTTCTGTCACATGCACATCTGTTTCTGTGTGTTGCAGTCAAATCCACTGTTGGAGGCTTTTGGTAATGCACGGACAGTGAGAAATGATAACTCCAGGCGAGCTTGGTTTACTTAATTCCTTTGGGGCAGCAAAATTGTTGGACTCATGTTTTTAAAGAAAAAACTTGTTTGACTCATTTTGTCCAATGCAACTAGATTTGTATCATCTGATTTGCTTAGAACGCTGCTAATACTATAGTTATTGCTTGAGCACAATTTTCTACTATTTAGATGTGACCCACATTAACAAAAGAAATGAAACTTTGAACTCTTATAAGTATTCTAAAAAACAATTTACTGTTTATATGCAAAAGGGTTGGCAAAAAGTCTGTAGATAAGCATAACTACTCTACTTACTGTTATGCTACTTTCATGTGTAACTCTAGTTTTACTTACAGCTTCATTCTTTTGCAGTCGATTTGGAAAATTTGTTCAGATTCAGTTTGACAAATCAGGTAGAATATCAGGGGCTGCAGTTCGAACTTATCTTCTAGAAAGATCTCGTGTCGTGCAGATATCTGAATCTGAAAGGAATTACCACTGCTTTTACCAGCTTTGTGCATCTGGGCAGGTTTGTCTGTGGTCCTATTGTAGACAAACTTAGTACTTATAACTGAGAATAATTGCACTTTCCCCATAACGTAAAGCAGTAAAACTTGGATTGGAAATCCTTATGTTTATTTTTCTTGAGGAGGCCAACATTTTTATATAGTCTTGGATTATGAAATTTTGGATCTGAAATCCCGTACTTGTATTATATGTGCCATCAAATTTAATTGAATGTTCCAGACTTAAGCGTGACTTAGGCCACAACTGATGGCTTATGCTCTTTAAATTTGTATCATTAGGATGCGGATAAATACAAACTTGCCCATCCCACGAACTTTAACTACCTGAATCAAAGCCATACTTTCGAACTACAAGGGGTAAGTGATGCAGAGGAGTATTTGAAAACACGCAGGGCAATGGACATCGTTGGTATATGCTTTTCTGATCAGGTTAATCTTAACATAGTTCCTATCTGTGCGAGAATATTACCCAATTACTGCCCTCTTGATAAATAGCTTTGAATCATGTGCTACCTTGCATTCTCAGGAAGCCATATTCAGAATTGTTGCTGCTATACTTCATCTAGGAAATATTGAATTTTCTCCTGGAAAAGAATTCGATTCATCTGCCATCAAAGATGAAAAGTGCAAATTCCACCTTCAGATGGCTGCTGATCTGCTTATGTGAGTATTTCATTTTTTTCCCAGGGGGGGGGGGGTTGTGGGGGGGCTGTTACAACAAAGTGCATGGGCACATACTTATTGATGATTTGTGCATTGCTCTTACATTTTTGTTGATTTCTTGTGAGTTTCATATCTAGCTACCCCAACTTGCTGGGGACTAAAAGTGTTGTTACTGTTGCCCATACATTTTGTCTAGAATTTAAGGTTTCTTATAAATTATATGATTCATAGGTGCCACTTATAGATTTTTCTTATTTATTTGTAGGGTTGATGCAAGCCTTTTACTTTCAACTATGTGCTTTCGAAAAATCAAAACTCCTGAAGGAGACATTTTCAAGGCAATTGACAATTCTTCTGCTGTAACTGGTCGTGATGCTCTTGCAAAGACTGTTTATGCTCGATTATTTGATTGGTATGACCATGTCTCTTCTGCTTTTTTTTTTTTCATTTTTGAATGTGTTGCTTACAGGCTACAGCATGGTTATTGCAGGCTTGTCGACAACATTAATAAGTCCATTGGGCAGGATCTTGATGCAACGGCACAGGTTGGGGTCTTAGACATCTATGGTTTTGAGTGTTTTAAATATAACAGGTCAGCCTTTTTGTCCTTTCTCGCAAGTTAACAAGCAAGCGGCTACTTATGTTCTTCTGTCACTAAGAAGAATAGCTGAACTTTGAGTTTATGCTGCTGGTGTAAGGGTGTGTTTGGTTGAGCTGTGAGCTGTGGAAAAGCAGCTGTAAAATATGAGCTGTGAGAAAGCTAAAAGCCATTTGGTTTAAAGTAGCTGTGAGATTATAAAATTGTAAGATAATGTATGTATATATAATAATTATAATTATATAATTATAATGTAATTATAGTAATATATAATTATAATTATATTATATAATTACAATTATGTAACAAAATTATATATAACTATAATTATGTAAAATATATAATTATAATTATGTAATATATATAATTATAATGAAAGTATAATTATATGTAATTATGGAATATAAAATTGTATATAATTATAATTATGTACTATATAAATATAATTATATTGTATAATTGTAATTATGTATTATATAAATATAATTATATTGTATAATTGTAATTATATATTACATAATTATAATATAATTATAATTATGTATTTTATAATTATATATAATTATAATTATGTAATATAATTATAGTTATATAATTATAATATATATAAACTGACACCCACAGCTGGCAAAAGCAAGTCCAGACCTGCTTTTGCTTTTGAACTAGGAGAAAGCTGCTTTATCAAAAGAACTCTCATAAAAGTTCACCCCGTTGGTTGAGCTTTTGACTTTTACAAATGTCAAAAGCCAAAAGCAGCTCAATCAAAGGGACCCTAAATATTTATGACACTAACTTTTAATATTTGTTAACAACCTTCAGAGGACTACCAAAGGCCTACTTATTTTTACCTGCCAGAAAGCAGATACCCCAAAAATTGATGTCTTGAAGTGTTGTGTAGCCACATGATTATAGAGAATACCCAGTCAAAATATATGTGTGATGTTAATTTTTAATATTTTTGTACACGCATATATTTTGACCAAGAATCAGATAGCTTGTTATTACTATAATTATAGGCATGATTGTGCAAGGACCTGTGGTTGATGGTGTGGCTTTTGTGAAGCAGAAAAGAATAGGGTAAAAGGTGGAAAGCTATATTGTAGTATATGTATGCATTCTGCTTCGCATGTAGATTTTTGTAACTCTATTCTGAATACTGCTTCTAGTTTCATATTTTACTTCTTCCTTCTTGGAATTTCTGATGGCTCTCCCTTCTGTTAGTTTTGAGCAGTTGTGTATCAACTTCGCTAATGAAAAGCTTCAACAGCATTTCAATAAGGTATAGAACAAGTCTCTGCTAATTCCTTTCTCAGAAACATATATTTGATCTGTTTTGTATTGCAATCCAGCATGTTTTCAAGATGGAGCAGGAGGAGTACAAAACAGAAGAAATTAATTGGAGCTACATTGAATTTGTTGACAACCAAGATATATTGGATCTCATCGAAAAGGTATAAACCTTCTCAGACTGAGGAAAATCTATAAAATAACATCAAGTTTATTATATTTCCCTAAACCTTGTTCCGCCATGTTAGCACTCAAATTTATCTGGAAGGTCCTACATAATTCTTACATTATAAACTTGACACTCTCTGCTTCCCCACACACCTGACACCTGCTCTATATGGCGATCCATTTTTGGGCTCAAGTAGCGTGTAATGTTTGGACGAGTGCTGTAGTGTGGAATCGTTGCCACATTGTTGCTATTCCCGTCATCTTTTTCATCACTACCATAGCAGCAATCAATGTGATGTTTACCGTGAATTAGGCTATATCCTATGGAATTCCTAATGGAGGCAATGAATCAAACTATGCTGTATCGAATGGGCCATGGGCTGTGGCTATATCTGGGCATTTGGGCTGTGTCAAATGGGCCAAATTGAGGCCTGATCATTTTGCTTGGCCCAAGAATGACACGGCCAGGTTGGATTCGTGCCCGGGCTGGTATGGGCCCGTATGTCAGCCCGTGCTTGGGCTGGAGGTCCACACGGTGAGCGGCACAACATGACCCATTTGTATTTTATATTAAATATATTTATGTTTACATAAGACACACCAGCTAGCTTGGTCTAGTGTTTTGTTGTCTCCCTCTGACACCTCAGGTCCCGAGCGCAAACCCCATGAAGCACACATTTTTGCACCATTTTCACCAATTCTACCCCACTATGGCCATTGGCTTCTTGGGCCGACAGCTCCGCCCGTGGGCTGTCTCAGCATGGCCCGCACAGTCTGTGCCATTAGGCCCGCACATGCAATTGGTGATCTGATGCTAGAGTATGAAACTTCCAATCATATAGTGGATGACATATCTTATGATTTTCTGGGATCTTGATTGCCAAGTTATACAATTTAGACCAGTGCTCGACAGCATAGCATACTTGACACAGATTGAGGAAAAAATTAATCCGGAACAGTGAAACCAAACTTATAATGCTGCGCTCAGCTCCCCGGCAGCTGTTCAGTCTGTTAACTGTTGCAGTAAAAGCATTTTGTTTAGATATATCTTTGGGAAGATATGTGTAAAAGTGCATTGTGTTAGGAAGGCAACTTGCATTGATGGTGGCCCTAAAGGGGCTATATATAGAGCTACAAGAGGGAAACCATAGATGAAGGAAAATAACAAATACCCTTAACCTCCCCCCCCCCCAATCGACGCAAGGTGTATGCAACAGTGTTGCATTTGTAGGAGAGAACAGAAAATACCAGTGAACCTAAGCAACAAAGAAATGCTAACTTATTACATCCAAAATCTACTCTCCAAGGTCATCTTAGAGTGAATCCTTGATAATTCATAGAGTCAAGCCGAAGAATTGCAGAGATAAGCACATGTGTAGAGTTGGGGTGGTAACATGAAAGGAATGTTCTTGATCAAGCAATGAGGGATAGCAAATCAAAGCTATCACTAACGCTATGAGGAAGATCAAGATGACAAAATGAATTCCCTAAATCATGTAATGGAAACTGTCAAACAAAGATGATAAGGAAGGCTACATGAAGATTTAGCTGGCTGAATGACACCACAGACAACGATGAAATTAACCAAACAAGGAATTTTTTCTAATTAAAAGGATAGTGACTGTCAGAGAATGTGGACTCTCGTGGCATAGACGAACAAATAGGACAAGGATTTGGGTGTGAATGAGGCTTGATGAATGCAAGCGGAAGACAGTCTTGAGGGGGCCATGTGATGGGAAATCACCCCTAATAGCAGGAAGAACCACGGCGAGGGAAACTGGTGGCTGTGCGTCTAGGAGGAGCTACGTCAGCAGGGAGATCATCTGCACGGTGGAGGAGCCCTTGTAGGATGGCGCTCGTTGGAGCGGATCCAGGCAAAGCCGCACATGAGATGGGAGCCTTGCATTGATAGTGGCCCCACAGGTGACTATAAATAGAGGTTCAAGAGGGAAACCCTCGATGAAGGAAAATTACAATAATAACCCTACCAAATTAATCTGAAAAATCTGAAAGCTTCATTTTTTTAATTGCTGATAAAAGAGGTCTTGCAACATGGCAGAAGCAGATGTTGTATCCATCTGCTAATAACAGCCTGTGGGGTATTTGAAGTGATTTGGAATCTGATTATGGTTTTTCTGCTTTGTTCTACAGAAACCAATTGGCATAGTGTCACTTCTAGATGAAGCATGGTAAGATTTGCATATTTTAGTGTCAGCTATTCGTGAGTTTCACTTTCTGATTTCTTTCTAGTCTTGTTAAACAGCATGCTTGGAAAGTCGACACATGAAACTTTTGTAATGAAGTTATTTCAGAATTTGAGAGCACACCCAAGACTAGAAAAACCAAAGCTCTCAAAGACAGATTTTGCTCTATCGCATTTCGCTGGAAAGGCATGTCCTGTGAACCAACATTTCTTGTAAGACATGCTCATCATTCTGTTGCTTTTGAGTAGATTAGAGCATGTGACAATGACTCGTCTATTTGTTTTTAGGTGAGCTACCAAACTGATTTATTTCTAGAGAAGAACCGAGATTATATAATTGCTGAGCACCAGCACCTCTTGTCTTCTTCAAAATGTTCCTTTATTTCTTGCCTCTTTGCTTCGCAACAAGATGATCCATCAAAATCATCTTATAAGTTTTCTTCTGTAGCTTCTCGATTCAAGGTTAGTCTTGCATTTTTGTTTTATTACTTTGGATTCATACTGTTTTGTTCCTAATGTTTACTATGGAAATTTCTGCCATTATTTACTGTTTTAAGGGATATTAGTCTTTATTTTCCTGAGATGTATGGTATTTACTCCCTCCATTCTCTAATTGATGTCGCCGTTGACTACAAACATCAACTTTGATCATTCATTTTATTCAAAAAATTAATTTAAATCTAAAAACTTGTAAGTTGTAATTCAAACAACTTTGATGATAAAGCAAATTATAACAAAATATTTGAAATTTATCATTTTTTTTTGAATAAGACGAATGCTCAAAATTGATGTTTGTAGTCAACGGCGACATCAATTTGAGAACGGAGGGAGTACATATTTATATATAATGTTTTATGCATAAAAAAGGGAAACAAGAAAAGAAAGCCTCGTGCTTGTGTGTGTGCGTGGGGTGTGTCGTGTGTATCTGACTATCTGTGCATCAGGAAATTCTAATTTAAAAGTTTTAATTTGGTAGTACTTGAGTAAATTTTATTTTATTTGATTTTACTTATGATGTGGTCAGTTATCTATCCTCCACAGCAACAACTTCAAGCGCTTATGGAGATACTTAGCTCAACTAAACCTCACTACATCCGCTGTATAAAACCAAACTCCAAGAACTATCCTCAGAAATTTGAGAATGGCAGTGTACTACAGCAACTGCGGAGTGGGGTTAGTACCATTTTTTTCACATCAATCTAATGTTTCGTTGTCTTTGAAGTTTTTGAATATTGTAAATGATTTCTCCATTTTGCACAATATTTTCTTGGGGGGCTCTGATACACTTTGTTCTGAGATTCGTATAACCAATTGTACCACATCTCAGCTCACATGTTATTTGTAATTTGATTAGTGTCTTTTTGCTCCAGGGTGTACTCGAGGCTATTAGGATAAGTCTGGCTGGTTACCCCACAAGGAAAACATACTCTGAGTTCATTGATCGCTTTGGACTTCTTGTGCCAGAACACATGAATGAAAGGTAATACGTGCTTTATAAATTTTGGTGGTAAATTATTTGACCTGGCACAGACTCAAGATTGCTATCCTTTTATCTTCTTAAACTCAATGTGTCAGTCATAGAATCTTTTCATCAATGTTGAGTTTCTTTTTGGAGCAACCGTGGTGGGGTAGGATGAGTTAGTATATAATGTCCATTAGGCCCATACCATACCGCTGGCTCATTAGGCCCTTATCATACCGCTAGAAACCCCTCAGCTTTGACAGGCTGCATTCATTTTGTTTCTTCTCCTATCACTATGCACCAATCAACTCACCTAAAAATCTAAGGTGAGGGGAAAGGCGAGCATTGTAATGTGTTTTATGCAATACGATAAAAATGTTGGTTATGGTGTTATGTGGGCCAGGTGTACCAGCACAGCCGCGGCTAAGGGCGCGCGGCTGGCTGCCACCAGAGCCTCTCCTTTTTAGGATCTCTTGTTTGAATTTGAATTCCTAGATTATCGGATCTACTAGTTTGAATTAGTTCCAAGATTTGTTAGGGTTTGAGGCTATAAAAGCATATACTAGGCTATGCATAAAATCAATTTGGAGATTGAGGAAGTTCTCTCCATCGTGGAAAATCAAAGGCCACCGCCACCATCGCCCGCTGCCATCCTTCCCCTAGTGTTTCCCTATGGGATGCAAGGCTACGGCACGACGGGTCTGTCACCACTGGGTGCACTGCCATCTGCCCCGCTTCCCATCCATCAGATCCAGTTTCCCCACTCCACGTTGCCAATCCCGTCCTATGCCACCGGCGCTGCCCCCAACACGGGTGGCCCAAGCACACGGACTACAGAGAGATGTCTCTCCGGTAGAGCTGGACTAGTCCGCTCCCATGAACTAGTCCGCAAGCGACTTATCCGCCAGTTGAGCGGACTCCAGAGAAGGAGCACCTCGTTATTCTCGGACTTGTCCGCTGGGCGGGCGGACTCTAGAATGATAGCACCTCGACTTGGCCAGACTTATCCGCCCGGTCAGACTAGTCTGTAGTCCGGGCTTTCCCTGGACTCTAGCTAGACTACCAACTATCCGTTGAGCCCGAAGTCTGGACTTGTCTGGCCCTCTGGACTAGTCCGCCTCTGAAACTTTTGGAAAGTATCCCTTGATTGATCTATACAATCCCTTACCCCTCAATGTCTCAGGGTTACTAAAACCTCGTGCCTCATTTGAATCACGCCCTGAGACCCTTTGAGATCTACTCCACCTCTTCCCAAGTTCTTCATTGAATCCCCTAGGGTTTGATTGAAGCAAGAGGAGATCGTGAGTGTTTTTCACCTCTTGTTTGCATCGAGCACTTTATCGTTTTCATTTCAGGTGTTGCTGGACTTAATAGTCTTTGAGATTCATCTCCTAGACGGTTAGGTGTCGCCCGAATCCATCAAGACTGTTGTGGTGCGAATCGGAAGGTTTGTATCACCCTCATTTGACTTAGTGAAGAACCAAGTTAATTTTTGTGGTCGCTCGGAGAGGTTTAGGGTTGAGAGAAATCCAGTCCTTTGTGGATCTCTCAACGAAGACGTAGGCTTCTGTATGGAGCTGAACTTCGGGTAAAAATCACTGTGTCTCTTGTCTCTGTTTCTTTTTTTCATTTTATCTTTCCGCTGCCATCATAGACTAGTCCGCAGAAGACCGTACAAGTCTGCCCGCCCGGAGTAGTCTGTGTTATATTTTTACTGATCAAATTGTTTTAAGTAGTGACTTTTCAGGTCATTGCCATATC
>BCLH01000065.1:41405-56867 GCA_001602315.1 Zoysia pacifica
CCCCCCCCCCCCCCCCCGCGCTCTAGGCAATCTAGCACTAATAAACACAAGGTTTACAAGTAACATCTGAACTCTTCCTCTTCTTCGATACAAAAGTTTCACGGCACTTTTACCATCAAAAGCGAAATCGCTTCCAAAGAGAGAAATTGAGGGCTCACCACACGCGTAAGGTAAAAACTTCAATTTCTTACACTCACATCACCATCACAGTTTGTTCTTCCCATCTTTGATCCTTTGTCCATGAGCATGTATTGCCAGTGCTTTCCTTCACCTCTATACTCCAGTGTGTCGAGGCGACACAAATCCACAATAGCTTCTACCACTCCGCTTTATTCCTCTTCCACAGAGAACTTCCATCGCATGAATTTGGCTTCTTCTTAAGGTTATTGTGAACTCCGCTTTATTCCTCTTCTAGTGCTTGGCCCTGTCCAAGAACTCAATCCCTCGAGCCCCTTCTTTACCAGAGAGAGAGAGAGAATCAAAGCGCTGCAACTGTCCATGGCGAGGCTATGCATCTCTTATGTTTCTATATTTTTTCCTTCGCAAAAGTAGAGATTTCCATGTATCTGACTGAATGTGACCAACACACATGTGTGCTTGTTTGTTCAATTGTTGTTGAACCTTCAAAAGAGAGTAGGGAGAGGTAGAATGATGGCTAGGGCATCTACTGCCACGGTTATCATACGCGTTTTGGATGAGCTCGCTTTAATTTGTGTAAGATTTGTTAGTACAATACTCCTTAGTTTGAGAAATTGCAGCTTATATTTCTTACCATTTGTTACATCTCTCTTGGACATAAAGCAAGTTAGTCAGGTCAAGCATATACATATAATCTTGCATTGCAGCCCGGCTCAAAAGATTCCATGCATATGCATTTATTTCATATATTTCGTTAGACATAACGAACAAATTTGCTCAACAATGAGAGTTGTTAGGCGCATCAAAATGCCGCGCTATCTTTCTAGTATCAACCATTGCCCCCATGTAATATTTTTCCTCTTGTGTTTGTCTATGCCGTGAGAGTCCACATATTCTTGTCGGTCAGCCATTTTCATTTTATCTTATTATTTTAGCTGATTCCATCAAGCCACTAACTCTATCATCGTTGATGCGACCATCTTATCATCATCACAATATTCTCACTAGCAATTTATAGTAGTGCATCATATCATCTTCTGCCACTACTTGCTATCCATAATAGTGCTTTATACATTTTCTATCATTGCTTGCCATCTGCAGTAGTGCTTTGTATCATATCTTTCCACAACATTCCATTTGTTGTAGTGTCATATATTATATCCTTGGCTTGACTTGACGCGTTATTAAGACTCTACTCTACGACAACTTTAAAGAATTTGATTTTGGATGTAATTTTTACTTTTTTCATAATCCCTAATTATTCATCAAATCTTCTTCAAATGCAAAGTTATTGCGTACGCCTTGTATTTGAGGATGGTGTTAGGGTATTATTGTCAACAGTATTACTGTTATATATAGTCTAGGGTTTTCCTCTTCTCTAGTCTATATATCAGTACCCCTTGACACCCATTGTATCCGTCCATCCATCTATTGTCAATACATCTATTATTCATGAAATCGTGGCGACAAAAGCCACAATTTTGTAGTGTAACGCAAAAATCGGGTTTTGGTATATTAATGACAGCCACAACATTTGTTTTCCCTGAATGTTTTGTCAGTATATTATTATGCATTAAATAATCAATACTATAGCATTTTATTCCCTATTGCAGGTTTGATGAGAGATCCTTGACAGAGAGAATTCTAAAGCAACTAAACCTTAACAATTTCCAAGTATGTTAACTTGATCCTGTCCAATCTAGAACTTTGGAAGGTTTATTGACAACATGTTCGGTATAAGTACCATTTTTTGTTGAGTCTTCTAACTCAAGAAAAACCATTCAACTACATTGAAGTATTTAAGTAGCAGCTATGAGTCTATGACTCCGTTTTCCTTTTTCACATTATTGTTTTCTTTCCTTTTTTGTTGTTTAGTGAATACTGAGGATATAACATACTTTTCTGCGCGTAGAATTATATATAAAATTCAATTTAAAAAGAATTTTCTTTTAGTTTTAATGTTATCACCATTAAAACTGGTAAAAACAACAAAAAGAAAATTATTCCATGAATGTCATATGAAGAGAGGTGCGGCTATTTTGACTTTTGGGTGTTGCACATTTTGAAGCAGAACCAAAGTTTTGCATACATGCTCCACAAATGCTTTATAATTTGTGCAAATTCTGTTGAAAGGATGAAGGGATAAACACCTCTCAAAGCGACATTATCATTGAGTTTCATGAAATAAAATATTGAATGATACAGGCCCTATTGTAAATCTGATTATACTTCTCAGCTTGGCAGAACAAAAGTATTTCTCCGGGCTGGCCAGATTGCGGTTTTGGATTCCAGGCGTGCTGAGATTTTGGATACTGCTGCACGGGTCATTCAGGGCTACTTTCAAACCTTTATTGCTCAAAAGAAATTTCAGTCCACTAGGAGAGCTTGTATTTCTCTCCAAACATATTGTCGAGGTATGTAAGTATTTGTATGCTTTTCGTGCTTTGCATGTAAAACTCTGTTCAGTAGTCATTTCTTTCAACAAGATATCGATACCTCTTCGCCTAAAAAAAAGATACCTCGCTTAGTGCTTGGTTATATTACATATTTAATTTCTTAAGTTCAACAACTATAAAAAAGAACAAACAAAATCTTTTACCAAGTAGATACATCAAAGATGAAATCTTGTTTTCGTGCCTACCCTCTGATATGGCACAACTAACCTGCTGAGTTATTCTTTTTCTTATTTGATGCAATTATTGAAGCATGTACTGTTAGGATGATAGTTTGTGATCAATATTTCAACAAACTCTTATCCTGTAGGGGTTCATGTATAATTCTTTCTTATTTCATTACAGTCCTAAAATCAATGTCTAAAAATTAACAGGATTAATGGTTTCTATACTATAAATCTTACTTTCATTGCTGCTCTGCAGGGTGTTTAGCACAAAACATTCTTGAAACTCGGAGACAGATTGCTGCATCTGTTTCAGTTGAAAAATATGCTCGAAGATGGTTGTGCCGTTGTGCTTATTTGAATCTTCATTCTTCTGCTCTTGTCATCCAGTCTGGCATTCGGTATATCTTAGCAGCTAAGTTATTGCTGCATTTGAAGAATGTTCAAGCTGCTATTGTTATCCAGGTCATTCTCATCTTTTAGTCTATTGGATTAATATAACAAAATAATTAAATAAAATCAAAGCTGACACAAACACATATGTGATAGGACAGTAAAGCTAATTAACCAACTTGCACATGTAACACCTAACCGTTTCTTTTACTCCTTTTTGTAATTAATTTCTGTACCATGATTTTGGCATTTATTTTAACTTTTTAAGTTGTGGAGTCTTCATTGAACTGAGAGTACATTCTGTGTTTGTGTATGTGCATGTATCCATTATTATTGTATGCTTATGCTTCCTTTTTCCCTTTAGTATATACAGCCACACATATGCTTATTGAACTGGGAATTGTTTTATTGAACTGAGAATATACTTGTGTTACTGAAAACCCTATCACCATCATATATAGGCTTGGTGGAGGATGCGGAAGCTCTATAATGTGCATCAGCATTATCGGCGGGCAACAGTTTTCATCCAGTGTTGTTGGAGACAGCAGCTTGCTAAAAGGGTATTGCGGAACCTTAAACATGTAAGAGCTTTGATGATCTCCTTTAATTATCTTGTTGGAACCTTTTAGTAGAACTCAACAGTAAACCACATCGAAGCTTGTTAAATGTCGTTGAAGTAACTGAGCCTAGCTCAGTTGATGAGAATGAGCCCATCAAATATTTATTCACGTTGCATGACTAGTGTTGTGGAACGGTGCCAGAGACCTCAGCCCACGGTACAGGAAGAGAGACCCCTAGTCTTCTTCTTTTTTGCTTTCTCTCTTTACTCGCAACTACCTTTATAGCCGTAGACGCTGGGACGACTAACCTTAACAGACTAACAACCTGATCTAACAAACTAACGATCTGATCTATCTTAACCTTAACAGACTAACAACCTAATCTAACAAACTAACGACATGATCTTATCTTTGTAACAAACCCTAACAAACTAATTGATAACTGCAGCTGCTGCTGCTATAACATTACTCCCCTCGGCGAAAGACAGCTTGTCTTCGAGCTGTACCGGAAAGCTCTTCCCTTCAGGTTCTCAGGGAAAGATGCACCTTCTCCCTTGTTCTCACGAGAGAAAACAACTTCCTTCTGTTTCTCATGAAAAATGCCTGATTTCTTTCCTTCTTTAAGTGCGCAGAAGGATTCATTGATTGTCAACGTTCCAAAGATAATCATGAGTACCGCAATGGTGGCTCTATTCTTCTCAAACTCCTCAGAGGGCAGCAAGATAAAAGTGCTTCATAAAGGGGGGGGGGTTTCGCCTTCTCTGAAACAGAGATGTTCTCCGGGACAGAACTGCTATATTCCAGGACATGGATACTACCATCTGGAATATAGCTACTATCCCTCGGAACAGAGCTGCTATATTTCAATACAGGGATACTGTCATCTGAAACAGAGCTGTTATCCCTCTGAACATGGCTGCTGTCCTCCAGATCAGTGCTGTTGTCCTCCACGACTATGTCATGTGGCTACTGTTGACGATGGCTACTGTCATCTGAAACAGATCATGATTGTCGAAGTTTGACTCCATAAGTGCGATCCGCATGTCGTGATCATCAAGCCTGCTGTTGACGATGGCGATCTACGTGTTGATGATAGTGGTTTGCGCCAATATCAAATCTAGTTTGGTACAGAATATGGTCGCATGATCGCTGCTGGCATTGAAGATGGTGATCTGCGCCAACATCTGATCTAGCTTGGCAGAGAAGATGGCGGCCTCAGGATCGATGGCATCGGCCATGGAGGGTGATGCACCTTGCTGTCTTTGAAGACCTGATCTTATCTTAACTTTAATAGACTAACAACTTGATCTAACAAACTAACAACCTAATCTTATTTTACTGACAAACACTAACAAACTAACTGATAATTGGTGTTGCTGCTATAACAATTGGATATGTATTGCACTTACTGTGTGAGATAAAAAAAAACGTCATGTGGATAAATATGCCAACAAGTAGCTTACCAGGCAAGTGTAGCATTTTATGACTAGCATTTATATTCAATAGAGGGCTCTAGGCTCAAATATATAGAGGTACAAGAGGAGGGGAAATATAAACAAACCCCACAAGAAATAGGAAAATACAAAAGGGTACAATATATCTCTAACACACCCCCACCACCCCACCGTCTCAAACTCACAATGGATCAATAACACTCAGTTTGGAGAGGAAAAATGTTTTTCATAGCTCTAGTTTGCGCCTTCGTGAAGAAATCTGCTAACTGCAACTTTGAAGGCACATACCGAGGAGCAACAATCCCATTCAAAACCTATGCACATGTATAGGAAACATCAACACCAATATTCTTGGTGAGCTCATGATTCACCGGATCACGGAAAATACGGAGAGAACATATATTGTTAGTCAAAAGAGGGGTAGCCATTAAGACTGAAACACCACAAGCAGCCATCGCAACCAAGTAACCTCTACTTTCACCAGAACCATAGCCCGCAACTCAGTATCTGCACTCGAATGATAAATTGATGTCTGCTTTTTAGAGAAGAGAGAGCCACCAAGGAAAAACACAATAAGTAGAAAGAGAGCAACGATTAGAGGAATGCTTAGGCGGTGTTAAAATACGCCTAGAGTTGTAAAAGAGCTGGACGAGAAAAAACAACCTCCTGGAGATCATGTCACGGAGATAAAGGCAGCACGAAGAAGGTAGCTATAGTGGATATGGGTAGGAACAGAAACAAACTGACTTAGAATATATACAAAGTACGAGATGTAGGATGTGTAACGCCAAGATAAACAAGACTCTCAACAATATGTTTGTATCAAGTAGAGTTTAAAAGAGCCTTACCATTAATGGCACGAAGATGGACATTAATCTCTATAGGAGTCACGACGTACATTAGTGAGAGATGCACGATCAAGAAGATCCTTAATGTACTTGAGATAAATAAAAACCGTTTACAGTGGAAGAGATCTCTATCCCAAGAAAGTATCGAAGAGGACCATGATCGGACATAAGAAGCTGCTCATTGAGACGTGCCTTAACAAAGGCAGTGTATGATGATCATATCAACATAATAAGGAGAATGAGTCCGACCACGAGATGAAGTTTCAACAAAGAGCACATGATCATAATTGCTGGCAAAAAAGCCAACAATAGTGATCACACATGCAAAGCACTGAAACCAAGCACTAGAAGCTTGTTTTAGGTTGTAAAGAGAGTGATGGAGACAACAAACCATGCCCTCAGGAACAATACCCAGGCAATGGCCGCATATAAACCCCTCACGTAGCTCACCGTTAACACAAGCATTCTTGACATCTAGTTGAGAGATGGATCACTGCCAAACAGAGGCAACAATAAGCAAGGTGCAAACAATGGTCATATGAGCAATTGGCATGAACATGTCATCATAGTCACGACTCACGACCATGCTTCTGCTGAAAACCTTGAGCAACAAGGCACGTCTTGTAATGCTCAAGAGAATGATTGGAACGGATTTTGACATTATAAACCCACTTACATGTGATAGGACGAACACGTTCAAGAGAAGCTATCTCCTCTTCCATAGCACGTTTCCATTCTTGATGAAGAATGGCATCACAATAAAAAAACAGCCCAGGGAGAACAGAAGTGGTGAAAGTAGAATGAGAATAGAAGTTAGTAGGCTGATGATTACGAAGACCACACCCTAGAGGGGTCTAGTCAGGAACATACGAAAAAGGATGCTCAGAAGCCGGCGAAGTAGATGTATCTTTGGGAGAAGACACCTTAGTAGATGGCTCAGGAGGAGGTAAGACATCGGTACAAGACTCAACCTTTCTAGTATAAACCTCCATCACTGGTGGTTTCACGGTGTAGTAAGGTGTCACAACAGATGACTCCGAAAAAGAAACACAAGAAGTTGCGTAGACGTGGGTGTGTCTGTAGAAGGTGCCAGAGGCAAAGATCCAAATGGAGCAATAGGAAAGATTAAAAAGAATAAAGGCTCAGCCAAGGAAACGTGGGAATCATCAGTAGAACGGCGAACACTTATTTTGGGACGAAACTACAACGAACACTTATTTTGGGATGAAGGTAGTAGCAGGCTGCACAATATTCGTTACCAATTATTTTTTTCTTTTGGCCCACCCTAGCCTGCCATTGTAGCTCCACCACTGGCCACATTTCCAGCCGATCATGTGGACTGAGGAACAACACCAAAGTGAAGCTGTCAGAGAGAGGAATGGCCGCAGAAAGGCACAGCTGCACGATGGTCATGAAGATCACTGCGATACCAGATCTTGGTTTCCAAGACGAAGAAACAATGACGGCGGTGCTAGTGCTGCAAAAAAAAAAAGGCTTAAACCTAATTTCTTGCTCTGTATACCATGCTACGAATAGCACTTGTATACAATAGAGGGCTCTAGGCCCAAATATATAGTGTACAAGAGAAGGGGAAATGTACACAAACCCCTCAAGAGACAAGCAAAACACAAAAGGGTACAATATATCTTTTGTACTGCAGTAGAACTGGTGATAGTTCAAAAAGTATGTACTCCCTTCACTTTTACTTGTCATTCTGGCTCTGGGAGCGGGAATTAAGGAAAAGTGAAAAAGCATGATACACAGAATATGAGGAGAAAGTGATAGAGATGTTTTGGGAAGAAAAAAAAGTGTATTGTAAAGAGAGAAAGGTGTATTGGGAAGTGAGAATTATAAGTATTTGAGAAGAAATTTTGAATGTTAGAGTGACAAACATAAGTGATCAGAGGGAGTAGAACTTATGGAAATTGCATATTAGTATTTAAATATTCAGTTGCTACTAAGAGATGTGATATGTTTCATGAAAAGGGTGGGAAGCAAACATATACGCAAATATGATAGTTGTAAACAAGCTAGGCTTGGCAGTAATGTTTCTTATTCCTATGTAGCGTGTTCCTTGGACATAATTTAGCATTTAGCTATTTTAGTGTTGTATCTTAAAGTATTTGCACAACTTACATCAACTGCTTAAGTTTGCGGATGAAGTGGTTGTTGCATGAAACTGATGGTGATATTAGAGCACAATTTCCCAAGTTCAAGAATTGTCTTGATAATTTTCTTAAAAATATATCATCGGAGCCCTATATGTCTGTTAAAAGATTAACATTACATACTATCAGGGGTGCCCTGATATATTGCAGACCCATAGCAGCCCTAGGTTTTATAGGTCACTGGTTCATGAAACTCAATAGACTGAATTTTTCACATGTTCCTATTGTCCATAGTTACTCCATATTACACCATAATTTATTGCATTACAAATTTTTGTATAAAATATTTGTTGTATCGTTGATGATTTTACAGTCATTTCCTGAAGTGTGTGGTATATCGATTCTCTTCATTCATTTTATTGCACTTACTGATCTGATTCATTTCCAAGGCTGCATATGAGGCTGGAGCTTTACGCGAAGCAAAAGGCAAACTTGAGAGGAGTTTAGAAGATCTTACTTTGCGGTTCACTTTAGAGAGGATGCAAAGGGTATGCATCTTGTGATATAGATTTTTTTTGTTATGAAAACCTACAAAAGTGATATGCCTCACCATATAAATTTATAGCATGCTCTTATAGATTATGATAACCAGAAAGAACGTAAGAATTCAATGAATAAAATGTTACAAATATGAATACTGTAGTGGATTTAATAAGTGATAGGTTACAATGAGGCTCAAGGCACCTATAGGCTATCAGAGAGGGACCCTAAGACTAGCAGATTAGACTAATATTCTTGACTATTATAACCATTAACATAAATAGTAGTGGCAATGTAATTTACAGTAGTTCCATATTGTTTCAATTTAGTATGTAATTTAGCATTTATTTTATCCCTTCATGTTTTTTGAATAATATTTTTTCATATTTCTTAGCAAATGGAGTTAAGAACTCTGTTATATTTCTTATCCATTATATATAGAATATTTTTTTTCTAGATTGATCAATTTGTATTAACCACATCAGTTATATGTATGCAGCTTGCTGCTGAAGAGTCAAAGACACTAGAGGTCTCTAAGCTTCTTAAAATATTGGCATCCGTAAAGTTGGAGCTGGAGGCATCACATGAAGAAAATAAAAATAATTGCATGAAAATTGCCTCACTCCAAAACCAATTAGAGTTGTTGACAAAGGATCATGAAGCTCTCCACATGAGTCTTGCTGTGATGGAAGAAGTCAAGGAAGAGAGCATTTCACTGAAGGTATTGTGCCAACTGTAAATTTTAAATTGAGAAATGTTACAGTGTTTGTAGTTAATAATAACTGTTTATTTGCTTAGATCTAACGGTTAAAAATAGGGAGATACCTAGTAAAAGGTCCTTTAAGTTGTTGACCAGTATCAAAAGTAGTGGGCCATGTACTAACTACCAACTTCCTATAATTATAAGTAATTATGTTTATAAACTAATTAATATCAATAGTGTAGATTAATCCAGAGGGGAGAACCTCTGGTTCCCTCAAGCACCGTACATATTTCTTTTAAATTTAGTGTATCATTCTACTTCAAAAAACAATTTACATTCAATTTGATTCTACTTTCCAATTTTGAAGGATGTTGCTTTCAATTTCTAATGGTGTCAATTCTTTTTATTTAATGTAGGCCAAAAACACAGAAATGGAACAAGAGCTCTTGAAAGCTCAAAAATGCAGCCATGATAATATAGACAAGTTGCATGATGTGGAAAAGAACTATTTGCATCTACGGGATAACTTGCAAAAGTAAGCTTTCCTTTTGCAGTAATATCAAAGACCTTCAGTATGTAAATCTACTCAGATATGAAGTATCTTTTATTAATTCAGCATTTTATAAGGAAAATAGGTTTTTGTTCTAATCTCTTGTCTCAGTAGCAATAAGATACAACAGTTTCTTATTTATTATACAAAATCCATTAACAAAAAAAGTGTATATTATTTGTGCAGTTTGGAGGGTAAGATCTCAAATTTGGAAGATGAGAATCATTTATTGAGACAGAAGGCCTTAAACTTATCTCCTAGGCACAGCCGAACTGGGGTATAGGGAACTTTTTATTCACTCTACACAGATACCTCTTTCCTCCTTTTGGACAATAAATCAATCATTCCAATTGAAGATATTTTGATATTCCAAAAATAAATATTATTTTTTTGGTCAAGAAATTCTATGTTCTAATGAATGTTTTTACTTTATTGATAGAGCCATCCATTACCAGGTTCCCCATGCAGTCCAAGGTCATTCTTTGTAAGATATTCAACCTGACATTGATATTCTTTGTAATATTATCATTATGTTATTTCAGTTACTAATAATTGAAATTGTATATCAGGAATCTTCACCTGTAAAACTGGCACCTGTCCCACAAAACATGGCAGAACTAAGAAGATCAAGGATGAATTCTGATAGACATGAGGTTGAATATCTTTCTAATTGAGAATGGACTGTACTCTTGGATATTTTTTTTCTGTTAGTCATTTTTATGATGATTTTTTCGTAAAGTTAAGCACATTCACCATAAAAATGTAACACTTTCAGGATTATCAAGAAGTGCTCCAGCAGTGCATCAAAGATGATATGGGATTCAAGAAGGGAAAACCAGTTGCAGCTTGTATCATCTACAGAAGTCTTCTCCATTGGGGAGTATTTGAGGCTGAAAGAACAACTATTTTTGACTTCATAATTCACACAATAAATACCACTCTGAAGGTTTAAATCTTGGTTTATATCCTTATATTTATATGCCATTAGTTCTCTGGTTATTGGTCTTCAGTATTTTTTTTTTCAGACAGAAAACGAGAACGACGTTTTGCCATACTGGGTGGCCAATGCTTCTGCTCTTCTATGCATGTTGCAAAGAAACCTAAGGTCCAAAGGGTTCATCACTGCACCGTCTCGATCTTCTTCAGATACTCACCTAAGTGAAAAAGCAAATGATGTCAGTTCCTATCCACCCAGCTCATTCACTTGCCAGTTTTCATTTTGTAGCCCTCTTTTGTTCTCAACTTGAGCTTCTTTAAATGGAAGTTTAACCAATCATAATTATTTGAGTATTAATGCCAACATTTTGTGGAAATGATATTCTTCCATGCTGCCTGGTGCTTTTAGATGTAAACAGATCATATTGTATTTTAGTTCTTTGTATAAGGTGTTCTTTGTATAATTTCAAACCACTCTTGGTATAGCCCTTTGTACTTTGTGAGAGTCAGCCACATTGTCGTTACATAGTTTCATGTTTAATTTGTCACTTTTGTTGGAACAAGCTTACGAGTTAATTCCTTAGATATTATTTCTACCAATCAGTACTAGATTTATTTAGTTCTGTTTGAAAGGATTTAAAGAAAATACCAGATGCGGGAAGAGGCAAATGGGCCTCCAGCCTAATTGTTGTAGTGACCTTAGTAGCATCCCAAGTCCTCGGTTCGACTCCCTGTTGGAGTGAATCTATACAGGCCTAGATTACAGATATACATGTCCTACGGGTGCATGTTGGCTGTATATAGGTGGATGCCAAGTTGGGCAGGGCATTCCGGGTTATTTCTTGGTGTCAGAGCGTGTACAAGAAAATGAGGTTGTTTCTGACATGGCAGATCAGAGGATGGGGAATTTCCTAAATTGGGTAGGCTGAATTTTATTCGAAACATGTCAGATGAAGCAATGGCAGATCCTGGAGTGTTATTGAAGAAATGTTATTCTCTGCCTGATTAAAAGGATACTGTTACATTCTTGAACTTTACTTTTTATTACATCTTAATTTTCTTACAGACATTCCGATCTCCTTTGAAAGCCTTTGGGCAACGGATAAGCATGTCACACATTGATGCTCGATACCCAGCTATGTTATTTAAGCAACAACTCACAGCTTCTTTAGAGAAGATCTTTGGCTTAATTCGTGACAATCTAAAGAAAGAGATATCACCTCTATTAAGCCTTTGCATTCAGGTATGTTTTTAGTAGATCAGTGTGGATTGCTCTGTGTCCAGTCTAGTAAAAAAACTTCTTTTTAGGGAAAAAGGAGTTTGGTAGAGGCTGTACATTTTATCTATTCATTATGGAAAGCAAAGCAACTAATTCAACTTTCTATTATATTGATAAAAAGGCACCAAAACTTGCTCGAGGAGGCACTGGGAGAAGGTCAGGATCACCTGATGTGACCTTGCAGCAACCTATAAGTACTCATTGGGATCGGATCATAAAATTTTTGGACTCACTGATGGATAGGTTACATAAAAATTTTGTGAGTCACTCCATTCCTTATCTTTGTTCCCCCAAATTCTCAATAACATACTCAACATTTCCAATTGAGCATACTGTTTTCATAGTCACGCATCCAAGGGTTGACCTGGTACATGGTCTTAGAGAGAAATCTCCATTCTGAACTGGTGAATGAAGATAATTGTAGAAGGAAAAGAATCTAATCCGGTTGTCTTTTTTCGATATTATTCCCTTCTCCCCAAAATAACTGTCGCGTTTGACTTTTAGAATTATGTTTCACTCTCCATCTTATTAAAAAGTTTCTTAAAAAAACATATAATTTATTATGAATTGTTTTATTATTAGAGATACTTAAAGTATAACTTTTTGTTCTTATGTTTGCACAAAAAAAAAAATTCAATAAGACAGAATGGTCAAACATGATATTTATCTATCTAAAAGTTAAAAGTGACAGTTATTCTGGGGTGGAGTGAGAACTATTGAACTTTTCGCGTTAACTCAACTTTTTGGAAGTCCTACTGGTATAGAAAATCAGGATTTAAATGATTTTTTTCACGTAAACATAAATATTTGCTTTGCATCAGTCCATTAAATGTCAGGATCTACTTCAGCAAACTCAATACAGGGCATTGATTGTTATAACCAAATTAAGTACTAGAACTTAGATATCATTAAGACAAGATTGGACCGAGTACATTTTTGAACTTACCATCTTTGTTTCCAATTCAGTAATGTTTGTTTTCATGATTCTCGACTGATTCTTAAATCGAATAATTTTGTAGGTGCCTTCTTTTTTCATCCGCAAGCTAGTAATTCAAGTTTTCTCCTTCATCAATGTACAGTTGTTTAATAGGTTAGCATCTGTTTGCAACCTATATTTTCAGAAAACATTTAGGTCTACCCACTCTTTGTTGAGTTTGCTCCTCCTAATGTCCAGTATGCTCCTCCGACGAGAGTGTTGCACATTTTCGAATGGGGAATATGTGAAATCTGGGCTATGTGTACTGGAGAAATGGATTGTAGATACTAAAGAAGAGGTATGCAGCCGATCTTGCTCTCATTTTATAAGCATGATCAACATTGAACATTGGACTCATTCTCTTCTATGTCTTAGCATGCAGGTATGGCTTGGGATGAGCTGAAGTACATCAGACAGGCGGTTGACTTTCTGGTAAAACATAACTATCGTGACTAGGTAGCTGAATGTTTAATAATTTTAATGTTATGTTCTCATAGCAGTTACATGGAACTGCAGATCATTCCTCAGAAAAGCAAAAAGACCTTAGAGCAGATAAACAAGAATATTTGCCCGGTATTGACAAGTTTCAATAACATAACTTCTAAATGATACGAGTTATGTTTTGGTATAATAATCTTTCAGTTAAAACTTTTTTTTCTTCACTGATTTCTACCAGGCATTAAGTGTGAGGCAAATATATCGTCTGTGTACAATGTACTGGGACGATAAATATGGTACTCATAGTGTATCTTCTGAGGTCTGTTCTCACCTTCTCTTTTGCTAGCTGTGATACGCTACTCCATGTTTTTGTATTCAGAAAATAATCGATTATTTGCAGGTTGTTGCCAAAATGAGAGACATGGTGAGTAATGACACACAAAATCCTGTGTCGAATTCATTTCTTCTAGATGATGACCTAAGGTTAGTGATTCCAGAAAAGTGAATTTAAGTTACATGCACTTATTTATGTCTTGATTATTTGCATGATTTCTGCAATGTATATTGATGTCTCATATCATTTGCATTTTGTGCACTTATTGGTTGCCCTTTTTTTATTTTCATTACTGCAGCATTCCTTTCACGACTGAGGAAATAGCAGAACAAGTACCAGCCATAGATATGTCAGACATTGAAATGCCATCATCGCTCCATCATGTTCACTCTGCTCAATTCTTGGTGCACCACCTTCAGTCTTACTCCTCGAGATAATCTGCCTATGTTATTATCTCGCCTCGAGTACAAGTGGGGATAAATTGGTAGCTGTAACATAGGGGAGTGCTAAGTTGGTGAAAATTGGCTAGTTTTGATTTGTATGCAGAAAATACCCAGATGGGCTAATTGGCGTCCATATTCGTCAAAACAAAGTTTATATACATCAAAAGTTGTCATAGCAGGATGAGAGAGAGAGAGAGAGAGTCGTTGTTTTGTCTAAGCGTGATGGCCTTATCACTGTCATCAGCTAAATCGAGTAACTACAAGACTACTCCTGCATAATTGTGCGAGTTATTGGTACTGAACTATATAGCAATATTAATCTAATCTAGTGTTCTATGTACAATTAAGGGGCCGTGTAGCCAAAAAAAAAAAGTAAGCTGGTTAAACCGCTAGTCCATTGAAAAGGCAACCTATTGTAAGACGATACTGATCAGGATGTTTGGCCTTAGCTTTAGGGAGACGTCGAAATAAACTTAGGGCCTTTTGGTAGAGCTTATTTTCAGTTAAAATTTAAAAAGCTCTGCCAAACGATGTTTTTCAAGAAGAAGTGATTTTTGTTTAATTTTGTGAAGTAATTCTTTGAAATAAATTAAAAAGTTGGGAGCTGAAAAAATAGCTTTTTTTTTATACTGTGAAGTAATTTTCTGTTTAATTTTAAAAGTTTATTTTAAAAATCAAAGAGAATTATTTTTAGCCACAAATGAATCAGTAGGTGGGAGGAAGCTCTAGCAAAGGGGGCAATGATTTTGTTGACTGCGTTGAGCTATTTCCTTCTCACAGTTTGACCATTTGGAGCCTTATTCTTCCTTCGCAAATTGCAATAGAATAGGCTAAGGCTCCCTTTGGTTGGCCAGCTTTTGGGCTTTTGCTTTTGCAAAAGTCAAAAGCCCAACCAAAGGGGTCAGCTGTGATAAAAGTGCTTTCAAGAAAGCAGCTTTTTTCTAGTTCAAAATCAAAAGTAGGTTTGAACTTGCTTTTACCAGCTGTAGATGCTGATTTATATATATTATAATTATAATTATACATAATTATATATTACTACAGTTACAATTATGTAATATAATTATAATTGTATCATAATAATATAATTATAATTATTTATACCACATAATTATAATAATATGTAATTATATTACATAATTACA
>BCLH01000065.1:56877-67820 GCA_001602315.1 Zoysia pacifica
AATAAAAGTATAATTGTAATTACAGTAATATATATTTACATATTATTACTATTATGTAATATAACTATAGTTATATAATAATTATATAATTATAATCTATATTATATAATACTATAATTATATAATAATTATAAACTATAATACTATATATGTTATAATTATATATAATACTATATATGTTATAATTATATATTATTATGGTTATGTAATATAATTATAATTATATAATAATTATAAACTATAATATATATTATATATATATTATACTTATATATATTTGTCTTACAGTTTCACAACTTCACAGCTGTTTTAAGCCAAACGGCTTTTAGCTTTCTCACAGCTCATATTTTACAGCAGCTTTTTCACAGCTCACAGCTCACAGCTGCTTTTTCACAGCTCACAGCTCAACCAAACACAGCCTAAGTCGAAGTGGTGACAAGGCACTTACTGCCGACTTGTCCCTATGGATCGAACCGCAGCAATCCAACCAGGGAAGTCGCTTTAGCTCGCGTTCATTTTCGCCAATTTCGACCTTTAGCGAGACCGGGAGACCTGTCTGATATTTTCTTGTACTGCTATACGTATTTTTGTGACTTACTGCTGTACGTATTTTCCTGGAGAGTAAATGACAAGTATATAAACCTGATACTGTTGTCGGAAACTAGAAGAAGAAAATACATTCAACCAAAATCTAGAAATAAACTTATTCTTAAACAGAGAGTAAATTATATGATATATATAGTTGAATAGAAACATCATACCATAACAAGTAGTATACGAAAAGTTTTTTCACAAAGTTTCTAAATTTAATTTCCATGCCATTCCTGACAACAAATCCATCAGTAGATTATGTGCCAACAGTGACAGGTATGCAACCAATACGAGGCTACGAGCTCCCTAGAAAAAGCCAGCCTGCAGGTTTACAATTCGCCAACCAAACGCGTTGACGGACTGACGTACAGCAACTGCTCCTCAAGCAGGCCAACCCACTCCACATCCACAACGCGCGTGGACGACGACTCCATTTCCATTACCCACTACCCTCCACCGCGAGTACGTATACTTCTCCACGCTCGCTTCGAGGAGCCGGCCGCACGCACGCACGCACGCGCAGATGGGGAGGTCCACGTCGTGGAGCGCGATCTTCGGCGGCCTCGGCTGCTTCAGCTCCTCCCACGGGGCCGACCGCTCCGGCGGCTCCGGCGCGAACGCTGCCAAGGTGGCCTCCGGTCCTCCGGCGCCGGCGCCTCTGCCGCTCCCGCCGCCGGAGGACCTGTCGCTGTCTCTGGCGGGGTTGACGTCCGACGTGATGGCGTTCACGGTGGAGGAGCTCCGCGCGGCGACGCGGGACTTCTCGATGACCAACTTCGTCGGCGAGGGCGGGTTCGGGCCCGTGTACAAGGGCCGCGTCGACGAGCGGGTCAAGCCTGGCGTCCGGCAGCCGCAGGCCGTCGCCGTCAAGCTGCTCGACCTCGACGGCCCGCAGGGGCACAAGGAGTGGCTGGTAATGAACCTTGCACCGATAGAAACCGATGCATGCTAATTACGATTGTCTGGATTCATAGTATATTCGTACTTACTGTGTAATTAAGACTGCATTATGTTGCCTTTCTGGAATTATATAGCAGAATCTCATAGAAATTCAACTGTGATCACTTTGAAATGATATTACAGAATATCTATTCCCTTATGAATTATGGGTACTTTATTTACCAGCAATATAGGAGTAGCTAGGATATATAATCTTAAACAGCAACTCCACAGCAGTATGCATAGTGCAACCAAACTTAGCTGTAAACACTTTTGGTAAGTCGTCGTGTCTTCTGTCATATTTTCATTTTTGAAATCTCTTTTAGTATCTGCATCACGCCCAACCACACAAATTTGTTTGGTCCAATCAGCCAACTTATTTGACGGCCTGGTCAAAATAGTATTCCTTAAAACACTGACGAAAACTGTGGGCGTTGACCTGCATGTATCCTCTTGTGACTGATGACTTGCTTAATTAATTATTCGTGCAGGCTGAAGTCGTTTTCCTTGGGCAACTGAGGCACCCACACCTGGTAAGACTGATCGGTTACTGCTACGAGGACGAGCACAGGCTTCTGGTCTACGAGTTCATGGCGAGAGGCAGCTTGGAGAAGCATCTTTTCAAAAGTACTCCCTCCGTACTCATAATTTAAGTCGTTTTAGACTTTATTTTAGTAAAATATTGAAAATATAAATTACAAATAATTTTTAAGTTTTTAAATATAGAAATATGAAAATCATATGAATATGTATGTCACTTTTTTGATAAATATTTTTAAAAACAATCAAAGTTAAAGTTGTGATTTGAAGATCGTTTCGTTGTCCAAAACAACTGAATTGTGAGTATGGGAGGGAGCACGGTGGTGATCGAATTCTATGAAAAAACATTCATCCATGCGTAGTTGACATTTGCTTCGTATATACTCACTCCGTTTTTAAATTGATGTCGTCGTTGATTTCAAAAATCAACTTTGATAATTTGTTTTATTCAAAAAATTAGTTGTAAAATTTTAAGTTGTGATTCAAATAACTCTAATGATAAATCAAATTATAAAAAAAATATGATATTTATCAGTTTTTTGATAAAATGAATGATCAAAGTTGATATTACAAATCAACAACGACATTAATTTAAAAACAGAGGGCGTAAGTATAATTTACCTCGTCGAATTGACAAGTTGCTGACGTGCCTTTGCATACACGAAAATTACAGAGTACTCTGCTTCTCTGCCCTGGTCGGTAAGACTGAAGATAGCCATCGGAGCGGCCAAAGGTTTGAATTTTCTCCATGATGCTGCGAAGCCCGTCATCTACCGCGACTTCAAAACTTCCAACATTCTGCTGGACTCGGTATGTTGGAACGTATAATAAGCATGAAGCGTTAGCATTTGACAAGATACTTTTAGTTCTAAAATTTTCTTCTACTGTAGGACTACACGGCAAAGCTGTCAGATTTCGGTCTAGCCAAGGACGGACCCGGGGAAGACGAGACGCATGTGTCCACTCGAGTCATGGGCACCGAGGGCTATGCCGCTCCAGAATACATCATGACAGGTATATACGTATTTTCATGTCCGTCATGCACTGTGTTGCATCTGAAAACAGTATATCTACCCAGTAAAGAAAAAGTCATAACCATCTGCAGTCAAATTGTTCTGATGGTGTTTATGACAAATGAGTCTCTCTGAAAAAAAAAAAAACAAACGGATCTGAAAGCGAATAGATCTGAACCTGATATGATGACTCTCAACTGCCGTATGCAGTCAGGAGATGCTGAGAAAATCCGTTTATGTATATCCTGTAACAACTAACAAGTTCAAATCGTATAACATAATTTGACTGACTAATTTATCCTTCATTGTTCTCTGTTTCATCAGGACATTTAACGACGAAGAGCGATGTATACAGTTTCGGCGTCGTCCTCCTGGAACTGCTAACAGGGCGGAAGGCACTGGACAAGACCAGGCCGCCGCGAGAGCAGAACCTTGTGGAGTGGGCGCGCCCGTGCCTTCGCGATCCTCGCCGGCTGGGCCGTGTCCTGGACAGGAGATTGAGCGGGCAGTACTCGACTCGAGCCGCCCAGAAGGCCGCGGCCATAGCTCATCGCTGCCTGAACGTTAGCCCCAAGTCGCGGCCCCAGATGTCCGCGGTCGTGGCGGACCTGGAGGCCCTGCTTGAGCCGGACGATAACGTTGTAGAGCCTTTCGTGTACACTGCACCGCCTGAGAACAAATGACTGAGGGGCGTTTGGGTTAACACGGAATTGCTATGTAACGTGTGTGTTTTCTGCTCGCATACTATTATTAATGAAACTTGGATGTTGGGTTTCATTAATCAAAAACAAACAATGCTCGTTAGAAAAGATAATTATCTCAATATGAAAATTATATACTCCCGTCGTTCTAAAATTGGTAACGGTCAGCAATGAGGAATTGATGAATCTGTGGGACATCGATTGGTCAATAAGGATGCACACGAGAATATGAATGATGGGTCCATTTTTCTACTACGCGAGAAAGAGGAATTTGAGATTGGGTTTGAGCCGCTTTGAATTATTTGCCTTTCGGGATTGAAGATAATTAAGGTAGTCAAAACAAAAATCTTCATCACAACTTCCACGGACTGATGTTATTTTATAACATTTCTTCGGATGTCGTTTTTGAGTGATGCAGTTAGAAAAATTTAAAAACAACCCTCAGGTACTCGAAACTACTGCATTTGCCTTCATCCCTGATTGACACCAATTAAAAATGTTGGATGGCTATGCTATTCAGTGTGATCCACTTTGCAAGAGAGAGAGAGAGGGGAAAGCCTTGTAGCTCCTTGGTATATATGGGCAAGGATCCAGACCCATTTCCTATTGTTTCTTTATTATGGGCCATACTCCAGGCCCCATTCATTTTCCACCCACCGGAATTCAGGCCTGGCTCGCATAAGGCCCAAAACTGGTTTAGGTCCCTTTTGGAAAAAAAAAAATAGCGTTTTTCTCGCCAAATTGATTGAATTCTGCGTTCCAAAGGAGGTCTTAAAATTTTCGTGAATAAGTTAATCCCAAAAGCAAAATGAGATAGTACAAATAATCGATCACAGAAATGATCAATATTTTTGGCTTGTGCACGACCATGAGAGATGGCGAAGAGGATGGTCAGGGAGCACGCGAGCGCTTTTGCAGGCGGGCCGCACGCTGCGCAAAAGGCGGCGTGGTGTGAGGCAACCCGCACGCAGCCTTTTCTTTCCGTTGTCCCCAAAAGCAAATCGTAATGTACACCAATTCAAGAGTGAGTGCCGTAGTAAGTACATGCAAGTGATCTTTTTACAAGAGTTCTTTTAAAATAGGTTAAGTGACATTGTTTCATCTCCTACAAGATAAAATATGAATTTGATCTCAACCGTTGATTTATATTAAAAAATATGCCCCTGATTATTGTCATCTGTCAAAATTCACTAATAACTTTTGAATCGAATCATTTAGCCATTAATAATTATTAAAAAAACTTTTACCTCTTAGAAAATAAAAGAATAATTTATGTCTCGAGATCAGCGTAAATAAATGATCAATATTCATTTGTGTCTATTTTAAAATCTGCCTTTTACAAAGCTTCATAAAAATGATATTCATTCAGCCACAATATTCCATAATTTTGAGAGGATTATCTTAGAGCAGTACTTCATCAATTTTTAAATTGTTGTCGCTGTTGACATCTAACATTATTTTTAACTACTCATCTTATTAACAAAATATGAAATACCATTTAGTTTATAATTTAATGTCATTAAAGTTATTTGAACCACAACTTGTAATTTTACATATTTGAACTATTTTTTTAATAGGATGAACATTCAAAGATGACATTAAATCAATATCGACGACAATTTAATAACAGAAGGTGTAACTCTAGTTCTATCTTTTTCGTGAGGAGCCTTGCATTCTGAAGTTCTGATGAACATAAAACCAGTGTCAACAAGTTCACATAGAAATCCAATCATTTCATTCTGCAGAATTTCAGGAGTAACAGAATCAATGTAGTCGGATCAACGCAAGCAGCCACATCAAAGGGGCGGTTCATTCAGTGTTATTTCAAGTTTGCAAAGACCACACTAGAAAGAAAAAGGAAACCCTCACTTGTTTCCCGGGGGAAACCTACCTCGCATGTTAACGGCACATAAACCTCTCTCACTCTTAAGAGCTTCACGCCGATTCTCTTTGTGAAGCGATCAGCAAACCAACTAGTACATCAAGCTATCTATCTTCCACCCGCCGCTGAGACTGAGAGACATCGCTGTTCTTCAGACCTTCCAGGTGTACGCCACCGGGCTGCGGACGACGTGTTCGTCGCTCACCCAGGATATCCACCCGAAATCCGGCTTCAACCTTCCTTGACCTACCCGCGACGAGAAGGTGACGTAGTACCGCTGCTTCTCCCCGACCTTCTTGAACCTGAGCCTCGCCGGTGTCACCGAGACGCTGACGGACGCCGGGCCGCTGATCTTCACGCTGTAAACGGACGTCGCCGCCGGGCCGACATTGGTGAGCTCCCTCCTGAACCGCACCGCCCGCTTCGACTTCTGCTTGAACACCACCGAGAACGACGGGTAGTTGAGGTCGCCCGGCCGGAACCGCTTCGGGCAGGAGACGTTGGACGTCTTGGTGATCACTTGGATGTGCAGCGGGCTGTATTTCAGGGAGCAGAGGAAGTCGACGTAGTCTTTGGTGGAGATGTCGTACACCAGGCCTGGAGACAGCGCCTTCTGCGGGTCGACGTGGCCGGCGCCGAAGGAGAATGGGTTCGCCGGTGTGCCTCCGGCGGCGTCCCGGAGCGAAGAGTTTGTGTTGTCGACGGTGTATGCGGTGGTCATCAGCGCAGACTTGATAGCAGCAGGGCTCCAGTCCGGGTGAGCGGCCTTCAGCAGTGCAGCCACTCCGCTAATATGAGGGCATGACATTGACGTCCCTGCAGGAATCCAACAAATGTTTAATGAGCGCTCATGTTTAATAAGTAGATAGTACACCATTTAAGTGAAAATCTTGATACGATACAAAGACCAATGACAAGAATATACTAGTTTCTAGATTAGCTCATAAACATGCAGATTCACATAATTCTGCTGCATCACTCAATGGGAGAAACCATTACTAATAATAAAACGAACATTCTTGTACCATGAATGTTATATTTGTTCCTTCTACCATGAAAGTTACTCCTGCTTTGTTTCATTTCATTTTGCTGTAAATGAAATCTAACTGATGAAAAGTCACTGTTAATCAAACTACTGATCCACGAGATCTCACAGATCTCAATCGCTGAGCCAAACGATTTGGTACTTTATGGTATCTCTGTTTGTACTGATCATGAAAATGCCATAACAGTTTCACGAGATTAGCTTCAAAAGTTGGAGCTACTTAAGCCACGAGTGTTTGCTTGCCTCATCCCTTTAGATGGGCAATCAAAAAGAAACAAAAGTAAAAAGTAACTTGTCCGAGCAACTTGACATTTCATATCTAGGAGAGCATCACATGTGCATCCCTGACAAAAGGCAGTGAAAGTAATTTGAGATTTCTTCCATCAAAAAGATGGAATGGCCTTTCTGCAACAAAATGCATGACTGAATCTGCTGGCAGGTACAGTTTCTTTTGCTGACTGAATGGTCTGCTTGCCAGCAGTAAATTAGTACTAAATCCAAACATGATAGCACTAGCAACAATATGACAAAGATGCGAAATTTTGAATCTGAGCAGTACAAGGGCTTGATAGAGACAGTGAGATACTCACCGGAGATGATGTTGAAGTGAGTGCGACGGCCGTCTTTGGCGAGTCCGGTCGGCCCGGCGACCCCAGACCAACCGGCGAGGATGTTCACCCCCGGTCCGATCATGTCCGGCTTCAGGACCTCCGGCACGACGGTGTTGGGGCCGCGGGAGCTGAACGCCGCGACCACGGGAGACGGCCGGACGCCAAGAACGGTGCCGCCGAAGCTCAGCATTGCCATCGCCCTGCCTCCGCGCGACACGTACTCCCGTATCTTGTCGCCGACCGACCGCCCCACGGCTACGGCCGGGAGGAGGTGGCTGTCCGCCACGAGCTCCTCCCCGCTGGCCGCCGTGTTGGCCAGAACCATCCCGGCGGCACCGGCCGCCTTGACGACGGCGCCCTTCTCCACCCGAGCGTTGACGCCGCGGTCGCAGAGCACGATTTTGCCGCGCACCGTGGCCGGGTCGAGTGTTCCCAAGAGGCAGAGCTTGCTCGCGTTGTCGCGCCCGCTGCCGTAGACGAGTGGCAGCATAGCGGGACGGAGGGCTGGGGACGGCCCCGCGTAGAGGGACACGCCGGCGAGACGCGCGCCTGTGGGGAGCGTGACGTAGGCGGGGAAGTCGCGGTCGAGGGTGCCGGCGCCGACGGTGGCGACCCACGGAGCAGAGTTTGAGACCGTGGCGGCGGACGGGCCGGAGTTTCCGGCGGAGCAAGAAACGAACACTCCGGCCGCCGCGGCACCGAAGGCGCCCACCGCCACGGTGTCGCGGAAGTAGGGCGCCGCGCCGCCACCGAGGGACAGCGACAGCACGCCCACACCGTCAGCGACGGCGGCGTCGATGCCGGCGAGGATGTCGGAGGCGAGGCATCCCTCCGGCCAGCACACCTTGTACGCGGCGACGCGCGCCCCGGGTGCCATCCCGCGCGCCGTCCCCGTGGCATACCCGAGCAGGCTCGCATTTGCCACCACCGCGCCCGCCGCCGTGCTCGCAGTGTGCGTCCCGTGGCCGTCCCTGTCCCGCGCCGATCTGAACACCCTTTTCCCAACTCCCACTGGCCCGCCGCCGTTCGCCGCATGGAGCCCCCTCGAGAAGCTGCGCGCACCAACCAGCTTCCTCCCGCAAGCGCTCCGCGGGAAGTCCACGCCCGCCTCGCACACCCCCTTCCAGCGCGCCGGCGGCGGCGGCAGATCGCCGCTGGCAAAGCTCGGCGACTCCGGCCAGACTCCGGTGTCAAGAACACCTACGACCACGTCGTGCGAGGCCACCTCCAGGCCGCGAATCGCCGGTTGGTACGCCGGGGAAAGCAAGCCCAGGAACTCCGGGGTGCGAGTTGTGTGGAGATGGTACACCGTGTCCGGCACGACCTGGAGCACATCGGGGCTACCACGGAGCAAGGGCAGGTGGGCCGGGAGCAGCGCCGCCGCGAACCCGTGTGTGGCGGCGGAGTACGAGTAGAGCAGGTGGCGCTCCGGGTCGATGGACAGGGACTGGAGGTGCGCGGCGTGCCAGTGCGCCGAGGTCGGGTGCACGGCCGGCATGCGCGCCCCGTCCATGAATACGATGTAGGTCGTCGTGTTGCCGCCGTCGGCATCGGCAAGCGAGCGGCCTGCGAAGAGGAGAACGACCTGGAGGAGGAGGAGGAGGGGGAGCTTGAGCTCCATTGGAGATGCGGAGCGAGTGCGGGAGAGTGAGGCTGGCACTGGCACTAGCAGCGAGCGAGGTGGTGCTGATAATGGCGGCTGTCTCTTGTGCGTGGTGAGGTAGGGCCCTTGTGCCGGGCTTTAGGGCGGGTTTGGGGCTTTTCAGCGGATGACCATGAGTGATGTGGCAAGATCATGATGGAGAGAATGTCCGTTCTTTCTTTTACAGAAACAAATACAGATTGGAACACATAATCTTTATCCACGGTTAATGATTTTTGTTGTAATTGGATCAGAATATGATTTTAAAACACTTCCAAAGTTTTTGGAGATAAGTTATCTCACATTATGATCAAGCTTTATAGTGTGTAATGAAGCATCAATTTTGTGTTCAACAACTTTAGCAAATATTTAGTCAAATGCTAACACTGCTAGAAACAAGTGTAACGAAGAATCAATTTTGTGTTGAACAACTTTGGCAAATATTTAGTCAAATTCTAACACTGCTAGAGATAAGTGTATAATGAAGCATAAATTTTGTGTTCAACAACTTCAGCAAATATTTATAGTCAAATTCTAATACTACTAGAGATATATCTCTATCCCATTTTCTCTGTCGCTAGCTTCCTCCAGTTTTTTTCAAATTAATTATTCTTTCAATATATATCTCTTTCTTAATACATCTCTATTTTTATATCTCTCCTTATTTTATTTTCAGAATATACTAATTTTTTACCTCTCTTAATTTGTGTGTTAGAGTCAAAACAACATTTAAATCGCGACAGAGGAAACACAGTAGTACTCCGTCTTGTATAAAAAAATCATTTTGGAAAATGACGCAATCTAACTCTTATTTTCTATAAAAATATTTATTGAAAAGTGGCATTTTTTATTAAAATATCATTTTAGACAAGTCTAATTATATAACTTTTATATTTTAAAACTTTACAAATTAAAAATTATTTGTAATTTATATTTCTAATATTTAACAAAACTTGTCTAAAACGATTTTTTTTTTTCCGATGGAGGGAGTATACGTGACACTAATTTACTGTGGAGAGCGACAACAGTAGCAGCAGGAGGGTCCCTGCCTGCCCTGCGCAGCCACGGGCAGGCAGGACCACGAAGCCGCTGCCCTGCCCCTGAGAGCTTGCACCGCAACGGGAGCCGGAGATTTTGAAACTTGTATCGCCCACACGCCAGCAGCGGTTGCGCTTGTCCCTTCCCAACGGCTCCATAAAGAAAGCCGGAAATGCTCGCGAGAAGCGAGGAGGCCGCGCGACGCGATGCACGCCGAGGAGGATCCATATCGGCTTGATACTCTAGCTCCATTTTAAAATTATTGTTATTTTAACTTTTCGTCATATCAAAAACAAGTTAGTATTTTGTAAATCAAAGATATACTTGGTGGAGCTTATTTCAACCGGTGTATATTACTATTTATGTATTGTAGATACAGTAAAAATATTGTTCATATAAATCGTTTTCACTCGAGTCGAACAAGCCCATATTTTCGGAGCTTTTCGGTTTTAGTAGTATACTACTATTGCTACAATAACATAAGCCTGAATCACTGTGAGCCATGTGAAACAGGCTCTAAGTATGGGAGTTAAAAAAACTGAAAATGTAGAAAGCGTATAGAAAATAGAAAATTCTTTTTATGACCCTAAAATAGTCACTAATTTCTTCCTTGTAGATTTGGTTTCTTTCTTGGCTATTCTGTTAGTTTAGAGCACTAAACGGTGTTAAATGAGTGGTGAAATGACTATTTTGTCCCTTGTCTAACATAATTTTTTTTTGCATTTGTGTTAATCTGATCTCTCCAACATAGTTTTCTAATTATTGATCATTACGTGATTAATAGTGTACTCTGAGATTAACTCAAATGCAAATAAAAATTATGTTGGTTCATTTTAGATCATTTCACCCCTCACTTAACACTGTTAGTGCTCTAAACTAACGGAAGGCCAAAAATGGAAGCAAATCTAAATTTCAGTCCTTAGAGGGAATTTGAAAAACAA